>CALNHX010002556.1:0-175064 GCA_940337035.1 Agriotes lineatus | reverse complement strand
AAACTTGAACACACTAACACATGGAGCAACTGATGAAGCGTAAGTTGACTTGCAGCCTGGTACCTAACACTTCAAAGGCATTTTTGGAACTTATAGTCCATTTACTTTGACATCTGCACTGTCAGTGTCAAATTTAAAAAAATGTCTCGACTATACCTCAAAAAATAATGTTTTCTATTAGACTGTACAGTAATTTAATTGTTAAAATGTGAAAAATAGCAGTGGTGCCAACATAATGTCAATTTGACAGTGCAGATGTCAAGTAAATGGACTATACAGGGTGCCCGTTTTTGGAGCTCCACCATGGGGATCTCGGTAACCATAAGAGATACGAGGTCGGTTAAATTGGGGCAAAGTTGCGCAATTTGGAGCTCAATAATATGCCGGTTTAAAAATTTCAAAAATTCCGATTACCTCCGGAGATATCCGAAAAAAACCGGAATTTTGGAAATACGTTTTTATTTTTTCCTCGGCTTATTTGGTGACCTAATTCAAAATGAGTGACACTTCGTCGTTGCAACTTTTCCTCCTCTACAACCTGCCGATGTCATATTTGAAATCAGACGTTTCGATTTTCGACAATCATCATCAACTTTGGTTTTTTCTTATGGGCACTATCTTGGATTTTCACATTTTTGAATTCAGCTTTGGTTTTCTGATTACGGTGATGTATCACATGTTAAGGTTCAGTGTTGCAGTTTGGGTGAAATATCAAAAATTCTGTTTTGCAAAGACTGCCTTGATATAACATCCATACTTTTGTTTAACAAAGGCATTGTTGACAGTTCGATTTAAGTTGGCTTAACGTCACCTACAGTTACAAAATTAGTATAAATTTATTAACAAAATGCTCTTTTCAACTGAAGAAAAACGAGATATGCTAGAAATTTATTTATTTGACAGTAGGATATAAAAAAGGAGAAAATTATGTTTTAAATTTACAACATAGGATAAAACTAAATTTTGAGAAACAAGTAAATAAAGAAAATTATAAGAGGTGCTCGAAGGGTTCACCCTCCACTTCCAAGCACAGCTCTATGCGTCTTCTTAAATTCTGCATTGATCTTAAAACGTCCCTTCTTCTTATTTTGGTCCTTAAAGTTGTGATGATCTTCCTTCGCAGCTCATTAATATCGGCGGGTACAGATTTATAAATGAGATCTTTCATAGTTCCCCATAAATAGTAGTCTAATGGGGAAAGATCTGGTGAACGTGCCGGCCAACGTATGTCTCCACTGTTTGAAATGACTCTACCCGGAAATATTTCAGACAAATAATCAGCCACTCTCCTAGCATTATGTGGCGGAGCACCATCTTGCTGGAACCAAAGGTTATTCAAGCGGTTGAGGCAAATGTTTGTCATCGATGTAATCCGTAAGGTAGGTCCTTAAAAAGTGCAAATACCCATCTGCGGTCAAATTGTCTTCGTAAATGTATGGGCCAATGATCGTACCGCCAAATAAACCAACCCATACATTTAGCCCGAAACGTGCTTGTGGTCGACGTCCTTGGTGTTCGTGTGGATTTTCAGTGGACCAGACATGTTCATTGTGACGATTGAACATGCCTGAGTTGGTAAATTTGCACTCGTCCGTGAATATCACGTTGGAAAGAAAATGGGGATTTTTGTTCCAACCGTGCCATGATATTCCTACAAAACGCTGCCCTCCGTTCAGTATCTCCTGGATGCAAGACTGGGTGATATGAATTTTAAACGGGCGATATTTATGTTTTTTCAAGACTCTCCACACTGCTTGATGTGATTACGTTAATTTCGTCTGCTATAGCCCTTGTTGAAGTTGAAGGATTATCTTGAATCTAATGAAGAATTCAATTCATTGCCGTTTATTATTTTTGAGAAAGTTTTAACAATTTACTCACCGCCTGTAAAATTTCCACTTCATTCGCATTTGGTCTATGAACACGTCTTCGAGGCTTAGAAAATGCACCAAACTCGGCTAAATTTCTATGAAGGAATAACAAATAATTTTGAGCTGGTTGTTGTCTTTCTGGATACCGCTGTAAATATCTTTCCGAAGTAACTTGCGCATTTCGATG
Organism: Agriotes lineatus; assembly: GCA_940337035.1. Taxonomy (NCBI): domain Eukaryota; kingdom Metazoa; phylum Arthropoda; class Insecta; order Coleoptera; family Elateridae; genus Agriotes; species Agriotes lineatus. Next base: position 173,006 of record CALNHX010002556.1, on the reverse strand, counting down.
CGAAGCGTAATAAATTTCTAGCATATCTCGTTTTTCTTCATTTGAAAAGGGCATTTTGTTAATAAATTTATACTAATTTTGTAACTGTAGGTGACGTTAAGCCAACTTAAATCGAACTGTCAACAATGCCTTTGTTAAACAAAAGTATGGATGTTATATCCAAGGCAGTCTTTGCAAAACAGAATTTTTGATATTTCACCCAAACTGCAACACTGAACCTTAACATGTGATACATCACCGTAATCAGAAAACAAAGCTGAATTCAAAAATGTGAAAATCCAAGATAGTGCCCATAAGAAAAACCAAAGTTGATGATGATTGTCGAAAATCGAAACGTCTGATTTCAAATATGACATCGGCAGGTTGTAGAGGAGGAAAAGTTGCAACGACGAAGTGTCACTCATTTTGAATTAGGTCACCAAATAAGCCGAGGAAAAAATAAAAACGTATTTCCAAAATTCGGTTTTTTTCGGATATCTCCGGAGGTAATCGGAATTTTTGAAATTTTAAACCGGCATATTATTGAGCTCCAAATTGCGCAACTTTGCCCCAATTTAACCGACCTCGTATCTCTTATGGTTACCGAGATCCCCATGGTGGAGCTCCAAAACGGGCACCCTGTATATGAACTGCCTTGTCAAAATAGTTTTTAATGTCAAATATATTTCAAACAAACAAAACTTAGTGTGCCTTGGAATGGCCTAGCACACAATCTGGCAACAGAGCCAGTATAATGGCCTCGAACAATATAGACCGCCTTGGCGTAAGGCATCTATAAAGGCTTAATTGTGATTATCACTTCTAAATAAATGTGAATCTTGTTTGAAAGGTGTCGCTTTGAATGGCATATTTTATTTAATGTTAAGATGGTATAAAGATGGACACAGATATGTGATCTATAATTCATAGCCGCTTAGGACTTGAAGACTCACACTCGTATTCATAGTTGTTCGCCAGCGACTCGCCAGCAAGTCGCCGGCGTTCGCCGGCGAAACGCCGGAGTTTTGCCACGCCCCTTACGAGAATTAACCTTGCATAGTCGCTCGCCGGTAAAACCAAGGATGCGCGTTTACTATGGTTTTCGGCGGAGCGCTGCATGCGCGAGCGGACTAGGCAATGTTAATTCTCGTAAAGGGCGTGGCAAAACTCCGGCGTTTCGCCGGCGAGTCGCTGGCGAACAACTATGAATACGGGTGTTAGTGAACTCACGTTACAAACCTAAAAGCAAAATTTATGGACAGTGCAATTGATGCGAGACCGTGGAGAAATAACTGATTAGGCCCAAATCCAAGAGAATAATTTTGATCGAACGATGGTTCGTTTCAGCCGAGTTAGATTCAAGAGCAACAGCATTGGACACAGCTCAAATGGTTATGTCAGAATACAACCACTACAAAGTTAGAGAACAACTGTTACATAAATAGTTTATTTAAGCATCAAGGGAAGTAAGTAGCGTTTACCAGTCGAGACTGATTGTAGATAGTTACTTCCCGAGCATGCTTATATTTTTCTTCATGCCCAACAAAAATTTGAATAATATTCCCTTAATAATTCCACTTTAATTGATAGAAAATTAATCTATTACAAACAAAGCAAATAGTCACCTAGTGTTGAGTTGCTTAGTAGCAATTGTTTTTCAGTTGTTTCTGTTAATATAAACAATCACTTGTAACGAGAGATCAATAAAAAAAACAATTAGGGTAGACTGTGATATGAGTTATACGTTTGGCAGTACTGAAGTGTATTGTCAGTCTATGTCAAATTCGAGATTAGTAGGTTAGGTTTTATTTGTTGTTTGACACAGACTGACGTAAAACTTAACCTGCAAATCTCGAATTTGACATAGACTGACAATACACTTCAGTACTGCCAAACGTATAACACATATCACAGCCTACCCTAATTGGCTTTTTTATTGATCTCTTGTTACTTGCGTTTCTTTTCACTTACTTCCCTTGGGGAGTAGGTTTTACCTTACTTCCTTATTTCACAAAACTCGTGAACTGTCAATGTCTAATTTTTTTAATATTTGCCGAGTATACATGGAAATTACAGTTTTTTTTGGGAATGTACTTCGAATCTGGTGATTTCTAGTAATATTACAGTTAGGTTATGTACATGTGTCAAAAGTTAAGCGAAATTTTTCCTTGTAATAATTAACTATAGCTTTTTTTTCCTTTCCAATAATAAAACCCCCTTTCGTTTAGTTGTATGCACAAAAATTAAAGAATTTTGGAGACTATTCAATTCACCTGTCATCTGTCAAAAAGTGACCAATGAAAATCCAGAATTCTGACGTTTCTTGACAAATCAAAAAAATATCAGTGGATATATCTTCCTAGAAGGTATTCAAGTGACTATTTTAAACAAATGTGATTTTTATTAGAAAAGTCAATATTAGTGTTCCGTTACTAGAGAAATTGCGTAGTTTGTTGCTAGATTTACTGAAAACTAATTTAAAAAAGTAGTTTGGTTCATTAAATAGTCCCTCGAATACCATTCTTAGTCAAAGTTAAGTAGATTATCTTTGCGGTGGTATCACTACTCATGTCCATTGCGCTTGGGATTAGGACTCGTGCTAGCGCACTCGTCCTAATCGTACCAAAGCGCAATGGACATTCGTGACACCACCGCAAAAATAGTCGACATAACTTTGACTACTCATGGTATTATAAGTGATTATTTTTTACAAGAAAGTGTGACATAAGTCAAATTTTTAAATTGCAAAAATTTCAGTGCTGTCAAAATCAGCAAGCAGAAGTTCCAAACCAGAATTTAAACAAGGTACCAACTTGACAGCGTTTTGACAGTTCACGAGTTTTGTGAATGGATAGTAGTAATGAGAATTACAAACTACAGAAATCATACAATTCAGAAAATTAATGGCAAGAGATTCTTCAGAATAAGTAATTTAGGTACTTCACAATTAAATCGCTAGTAGCATTTCATAATATTTATTATCAACAAAATACAAAATATTTAATATTTGTATAATTCAAAACTTATGTTAAAATTTTCATATTTGGTTAGTTACTTCTCAGAAACAATCGTACCATCATATAAAGCAGTCTTAAATAAATCAACATTTCTATATTTTACAGTAACAAAAAGTAATTTAACAAAACTTTAAAATAAAAATTTATTCATTCGCAACATCAGCAAAAAAGCTAAAATATAGTACACAAATATATAACTTAACAAATATCAGGAGATCCAAAAAAAAACTGTTCCTCAGCGGGCTGTGGAAATTCAACGTATGAATAATATGTTGGTGACACTGTACGTCAATGTCAAATTCGACGTTATCAGGTTAGGTTTTCCGTCAGTTATGACACAAAATGACGCAAATCCTAACCTGCTAACCTCGATTTGACATTGACGTACAGTGTCAACCAACATATTATTCATACGTTGAATTTCCACAGCCCGCTGAGGAACAGCTTTTTTTGGATCTCTCGATACTAACTCAGTTTTAGTACCATATCAAATCATATAACACATGCAGAAGCATAGTAAAAATAAAAATTACGTAGCATTAACAAAAATTGCAATTCCTAATTCACATAGAGAAGCCTTAAAAATAGTAACAATAACGAACATTCACAACTGAACTGTGGCAACTTTTAAAAGAAATGAATAATCAATTCATCAAAATAAAATACACCTTTATCAAAATCAACACCACAACCCAGCCGTTTTTCTAAATATTAATTCAATTACACTGCGGTAACATCTGTAGTTTCGATTCTAGAAATGGGTTCCATAACCTTAACACTTAAGTTAGTTTCTGAATCAGGACTTATCTTCATATTCTGCAATATCTCAATGACACTATCCACTTGATGAGGTTCAATTGTTTTAGCCTCTAGAAGTCGGCTTAGCATAATGTAAGTAACAAAAGCCTTTATACCCACGCCAGGTTATATCGTTCGGTTTGATGCCCCGTTCAATGAGAGCATTTTAAGATCACGCACACGCACTGACTTTTCAATGTTGCTCACCATCAATGAGAAATCTATCTGCGGCCTGTTTTTTACGGAACGGTCGACGGGGGGTCTTTGGTTTCTGCGAGCTATACCTGCCGATTGATCATTTTCACCAGCAGCCTACAAATAAAAACTGGCATTTTAGCATTTTACAATAGCACAGTTACGTTACTACTTACAGAATCTCCATTTTCATTGGCTCTTTCTTCACTACGAGGCAAGGGTCGTCTGCGGAAAAAACCTCCGACGGCGTGGAGGCAATCGAGGCCTAGCGTTCTCTCCAGAATCCCCCTCACCCTGCGATTCGGACATTCCCAATGAGAGCGGTCTCCTACGTCTGAATCTGCGAAACTTGTTGAACCGACCAGGCTCATACGTTTCCACATCCGTGTCGACTTCCTTAAGAGTTGTGTCCATGCCCTTTCTGTGAAGAGCAAAAATATTTTTTCTGTATAGACTATAGGAGAGTTCTTACCCTTCGTGTATTTCTTTCAAAGCCTGCAAAACAGGCATTAAGTTAACCCTACGTTGCGACAACAAATTCCAGATAATTCCTGGAGGTTTTGGAAGACCATTGGCAACTTTGATCACTTGTGTTGGAGTTAAAATGTAGTCTATAGGCACATCATGCACTTGGAATAATTCCTTTGGCAAGGTATCAAAAACCTGTAAATAGAAACATTTTACATTAATTTTATTATGGCCACAAGAAATCAATAACATAAAATCGATGGTCTCTTTGTATCTTTGTTCGTTATCTCCTCCGAAGATACTGGACCGATTAAGTTGTACGATAGCTTAAAATTTTACTAATCGTTAGACTTAGATTGTAGGCTGGTTTTTATTTAAAAAAAAGTTTTTATTAAATCGTTTAATTAGCGAAGCTAAGCGTAGCTCAGGTGACTAGCTATTACCATTATAGCAGCGTATTATTCAATGTAGTACGGTGGGTCAGTGGTACGATGCTCGCCTGTCACGTGGGCATCCCGGGTTCGATTCCCAGCCGATGAATCCTTTTTTAAATTTATATTAATAAATCTCTCTTAAATTAGAAAACCAAAGCATTTTTTTCTTTTGATTCGTGAGCACTCTACTTCTAGTATAGAAAAAAAAAAAGTGAATAATGCAAGACCAGTTAGGAATTCTGCTATCCCAAAAAGAAATGAGACATATTTTCCTAACGGGCTCCTTTGTTTAGGACGAAAAGTATTCAACAATATGAAAAATATTAACTCTCTACAAATAATCACATATGCAGAGATAAATCAATTAACGAGGAAAATATATAAGTGTTGCAGAATGAATAATTTAAATTTAAAATTTTGAGAATTTAGATTCAGACTGCTTCATTGTTTTGCGCTGTGGGAATTTAGAGGGACAAAAATTATTATGCACGTGTTGTGATATATACACGTTCTGCAGTGCAGTTTCACCTCGTTCACCCACGAAACTGAACACGCTTGCTTGTCACTCTAAGTATTATGTTTTACTAACAGCCAGTCCCATAAAGGCCACTAATCTGAGGTTAACTTTAATTCGTTGTTAAAATAAACAAAAGCGCATCAAAATTTGTTTACTAATGAATAAAATGTCATAAGCACTAATGTTTTGATGCGCTTTTGTTTATTTTAACGAGTTAAAGTTAACCTCAGATTAGTGGTCTTGATAAGACCGGCGTTAGTGTTTTATACCTGTTTTTCCAAAGAGTCCTATAACTTAGCCACGGCATTCCCATATCGCAGATAAGCGGTCTGAATTGAAATTATTAAGAACCAGTAGGGTTGCCAACACTGTCATTTTGACCCGAAGACTTCGGGTTTGGCGATCATTCTTCGGGCTTCGGGTTTTCAATAAAATTCTTTGGGTAACTACATACATGGATTGTTAACAGTTTTACTCCTATTTGAAAGTTTCAGAGCAGAAGTCATTGGTCAAAGAGATAAAAATATAATTTTATCAAGTATCTTAAATTTTCTTCAGAAAAATGTGGTTTACTTAACCTCTAAGATGGATTTTGAACATATCTTTTATGGAATGTAAAAAATAGTTTTCTTTTTTAATTCCTATTATTTACAAAGGTCGAAAGTTATTCTATGTTTAACGGGCCAGCTGGATCCCTTACCAATAATGGTTATTTTCATGCTTAAATGTAGAAGCCAAGTCGTATTTCCTGTTTAATATTGTATTTTATGTAAGCAAATGTTCGCAAAGCTAGGTCCTGCGCTGTACGTGTATTGTAAATTTTTGTTTTCGTGAGCGTAGCAAGAAACACACGCTTTACGTGGGATGCGGGGATTTTCAATTCATGCAAATTATGCTACTTAAAAATAGTTATTTTCATGACAAGCGTCGAAAGTAGCAAGTATCGTGCGAGTGTTGATTAGACAAACGAGGGTGTAGCGAAGCGAAGCCCGAGTGGATCTAAAACACGAGCACAGATATTTGCACTTTCGGGCGAGTTATGAACACTATTTTTTAGTCAAAGTGACGTTTGTCACACAATTAAGCAGGCCGTGATGAGGCCGTGATGTGAATAACTTTGTGCCGTTACGATATGACTAGCACGATATAATATCGTGCTAGTGTATGAAATTGTCAACTTTCTGTAGTAGGCTGTTGTCGCGATAATGTTACTTTCATACGTGGTCGTCTAAAAATATAAAATTATTTTAGGAATGATATCTTTACAATGTAAAAAACTATTTCACCTTGCACTTTTTATTAATTTTATCTCATCTTTTTCTTCCACAAAAAATATTTTCTTCGGTCAGCATCGACTCAATGTTGGTAACCCTAAGAACCAGCCTTATATGGTTTTATTATACCAGGTGGAAAACTTGGTGGTGAACCCAAATTTTATGAATATACAGGGTGATTCATACCTGGTTTGAACAAAATGAACAGGTGTTTACCAGCATCATATTCTGGTTAAAAAGTGGGAAATAACATTTTTGCCAATCGGCTTTTGTTTCTGAGTTATCAAACCTCCAAGTTTTCCGGTTACAATTTTAATTTTTAACTTTAATAATACCAGGCCATGATTTATGTGACATAAGTTGATTAAATGTCAACTTCAACTTTTTATGTCACATAAATCATGGTCTGGTATTATTAAAGTTGAAAATTAAAATCTTAACCTGAAAATTTGAGGTTAATAACTCGGAAACAAAACGTGATCGGCAAAAATTTTATTTCGCATTTTTTAACCAGAACATGATGCTGTAAACGCCTGTTTATTTTGTTCAACCAGTTATGAATCACCCTGTACGTTTGACTATGACATCTAGGTAAAACACTACACCTAAAATCTATGGTTTCCCATATGAGGGGAAAAAAGGAACTTTGATACTGGCGGGCAATTTTTTTTTAAATCGAGGAATCGGGAAATTAAATTTTTTCAACAAACTCTTGTAGGTTATATTGAGGTTTTCCGTTACCCATCTGTCACATCGCGACCTATAAAAAAGTCGTAAAAACGATGGACTGATTACATCACTGCCAATTTCTCACATTTTAATGACGATTTTGATGTCCTTCATAGCCGATTAAAACAAATAACTATTTTCTGAGTTTTAGTATTTTTAAATATTTATTTTTGTTCATTATTATAAATACAATATCTGTATTTATTTATGCAGTCATTGATTTTTGCTAAAAGTATCAGTTTGCATATTAAAAAGTGAACTGCTAAGTTCTTTGTTATTATTTAAATGCTAGAGAGAGAGAGACATTACTTCTTAGTTCTCTGTATAACACCATGAATACTTAATTTAATGTAATTTAATTTTAAATCAAAATTTAGTATTTAAAGTTATATATTTAGTATTTTTTTTGGAAACTTCTACTGGGTGATTATAAATGCTCTTCTATCAAGTTGTCTTTGAAATATTTGTTGTATGGATACTATGTTGGTGGCACTGCAAGTCTATGTCAAATTCAAGGTTAGCAGGTTAGGTTTTGCGTCAGTCTATGTCAAAACTGACACAAAACCTAACCTGCTAACCTCTAATTTGACATAGACTTACAGTGCCATCAAAATATTATTCATACAACATAGGGTTGCTATACGCCCCGATTTTTCGGGATTGTACCGATTTGGAGCTAGTTGTTCCGCAATGAAATGCTGTCCGAAATGTCCCGATTTTCCCAAAAAATTTTACGCTTTACTGATTTCAAGTGATTTCTGTAAATTCTGGTTCAATACCTCAAATATAATTTACAACTAGTCGCTTAGCAACTAACAGCTATTCGCTATTCCCGAATCTGGGTTTCAAAGCCATTTTTTTAAATATGTGATTAATTATGGGTTTATGTGAGTAACACCTTGATCTACATTTGATATAAGTAAAAGTTCCACGAAAATTTATACAAGAACCCAACTGAAAATAAATAGTATTTAGGGATAAATAATGTAGTATAGTAATTACCTTGTATAAAGAATATTCAGTATAAAAACATAAGTATTTAGAATTTACGCAAAACAAAAATGAAATAGAAAGTAAGGTTAGGGTCTAGTGTTCGTGTGTAAACAAACGTAAACCATTTATTATTTTATAATAAAGTTTCTGTACAAACAAATTTGGATGATTTTCAGTAAAACATACAACAGCAAGCTTAAGAGTATGTATTTTGTAATGAAATAACGAAGAAAAATATAACAGATTTGCACTAAAATTCAATAACACTAACAGGTAGCAATTAATTAAATGTTCAAACGTATTCCCATTGAGTAGTAGACAGTAGCTTAATCTGTCATAGAAATTACGACGTACATTTCGTAATGTCTCAGAAATAGAAGAAATCCTGAGGAGACGTGGCTGTAATTGGACAGATGCCAAGAAACGCATCCAAGACAAAAAATTATGGAGAAGGTTTTTTCCAGAGCCAGACACCATAACCTCTACACCTAACGGTAGAAGAGGATTCGGATAAGTAAGTAGCAAGTATTTCGTAATGTGTGAGGGGTTATGTTAAAACATACCTCCGTAATAGAGTTCTTTAGTGATTCTAAATTTGCATGCCTTCTTGAAGTGTAAATTTTTGATTTTAGGAAGCCCCATAAGAAAAAATCAGTGGGTGACAAATCTGGAGCCCTTGGAGCCCAGTTAATAGGGTCTCCACGACCACACCATCTGTTGAAGAATACTTCGTTTAGGTAGTTTCGCAATTCTCTTAAATAGCGAGCAGGAGCTCCATCGTTCTGATACCATACTGTGTTGATATTATCAACTACAGCAGCAATAGCAGGGACTATTTGATTTTGAAGCATATCTAAATAAATTCTGTGATTCAGGGTACTGTCGATGAAAAAACGGACCAATTAAATTATCGCCCAATATTCCAACCTATACATTAAGACTTTGGCGTTATTGTGTATGTATTTGCACATACACATGATGATTAGTTTAGCTCCAATACCAATAATTTTGACAATTTGGTTCTCCATTTAATGTAAATGTGTACTCATCAGTGCAACAAATATTTTCCAAAAAATCTTCATCAGCATGACATTTATTAAACATTAATTCACAAAAGGTGATTCGTTTTTTCACTATCTGCTGCTAATAGCTATTGCTGCGTGGAATATTTCTAAGCAAAATATTTGTGTTTTTTAAGAGTGCGGTGAACATACGAGCGAGATACACCGAGATTATCTGCAATTTCCCTCACACTTACGTTGGGATCAACTTCGACAGCCAAATATCTACTTCATTGTTAACACTCTGGTTTTCGTTTCTATTCTTTTTTGCAAAGGCTATTGATGCACCCAGTTTTTTCAAAATTGTTTTACAATTCTTACAACTGTGTGTTTGAAGGGAATACGCCGTTCATTAAATAAACACTAAAAAGCTCGCAAGTTCTTCGCAAACTGTTACCTGCTAAATTCCATGTTACCATTTGAATTTTTTTCTTCTATTGTATACACATTCATTGTTAAGTATTTGAAAACGTAATATTAATTATCTGAAATATATTTCCTTAAAATAATTATGTAATGTGAAAATTATTTGACAGAAGTAAATTTCTGTTTGTTTTATATCTTTTGTTTTGGCCCACTCAGGCTAAAATGCAGAATCCGGGGCACAGTCCCCTCCTTTTATTAGCTTCCCTTGTAAATTTAGTTATGGTTACTAGAGAAACATGGTTAATAATAATTAATATTAACAATAGGAGGGAAATTGGCCCCGGATTCTGCATTTTTCCCGCCACTCAGAATAATTAGCTCATGGCAATAGTTGATCCTTATATAATTTCCCAATGTTAATTTTGCCATGTCTGGTAATCACTGAGACACACTGTATATTAATAACAACAAACAAGTGTGTTAATGAGAGGGATTAATAATCGAGACTGGTGAGCGCCTGCGAAACACGTCAATTTTGAGGTTATTAATCACCGCTTAATACACGAGTTTTAGTTACAATATGTTTTCTTTGACTATATCTTATTAAATTGGTTATGGTATCTTTGATTACCTATACAAAAATCATTTATTAATAGAAAACCATTAATTAATAGGGGTCATTACTAAACGATTTTCTATAGAATAATGAAAGGTATTCCTTTGCAAATAATAAATAGTTTAATGGGTTTCTTTGGTATTTAGTTTCTAGTATTGGAAAAATTAACTATGAAGAAATAAAAAAAAAACTTTTAAAAAAATGTAAGTAATGAATTACCTTTTCCCACAAGACCCCCCCCCCCCCCCTCCCACAATTTTATATCATTGTCCTTAAATTGTGAGTTTCAATTATGGCAACACTAATAGAACAAATATTTCAAAGGCGACTTGATGGTAAAGCATTTATAATCACCCGTTATTTGAACTACTTTATAACATGGTTGTAAGAGGCAAAGTAAAAATCCAAAGCACTGGGGCCCCTGCTGGCTCTCCACGGCTCTATGAAAATGCTTCATTATTCTGATTCATCGATATCATCCATTAGTCCAATCAAATAAGGATTCTTGATCGGAATAATTCAAAGTGAGCTGAATTTTTGTGTACACCTTTATTTAGTGTTTTCAAACAACATCCGAAAAGTACCCTTGATTTGACCTTGAGCTTCGCGAGTTATAGGGTGCAGATGTGGGAAAAATTTGGTTTTTCGCTTATATCTTCTTTTCTATTGACTTTAGGTATATGACATTGTACAGAGAAATTGAAGGGCATAAAATTCTGTACAAAAAAGTACTGGATAGTTTTTTTTGTAGGGATCGACCGTTTTCGCGTAGTATAGCGTTGAAACTATGAGTCCAATACTAAGTACCCTATACCACACCACCGTTTTTTTTTAAATGTGGTATCCCATTTCAGGCCTAATCCATGATCTCAGTCGGTCAAAATATCCTCTATATTCTTAAAACAGTCAATATTGAGTTATGTTAATTTTATTCATCTTCTTCTTCCTCCCCTTCTATGTCGCGTTGTTCCAGATAATCCAAAGAAAATGTCTCTAATCGGTTTTCATTCTCTCATCAACTTGGTTTTTCTAAGATGTTTTCAATTGCATTGGCATTTAAACACGATTGTTGGTTGCAATGACCACAAATTGACGAGCATTTAATCCCCAACTTTTTACATCCACACCCACAACTTTTGGTGCAATTACAGAAGATCATGTTTAGAAGAAAATCCGGAGCGGGAGCTTGCATTGTTTTCTTTGGTTCCAATACATCGTTTCTCATGTACATCCCCACTCAATAGGGTTTAGTTCATTCTCCAACCGCTTTTTGTATTTAAAAATAAACTCTGTAAAGGTGCTCTTTAGCTGCACTATCTGTTGGCGGCAATAAATCAAATTTCACCGGCTTACTTTTACGTATTAATTTCGTGAAACACATGTAACGATATTGATCAATAGACACTTTTTGAATTGGAGCACCATATAATGCCAGTAAAAATTTATTCCATGGGAAGAAATCAATTCGTGTGAGGAATCTATTTGCATGAAAACTTTAGCCGCAGCTTGCAAATCTTGGCGGTTTTCTAACAGCATCAAAGCTGTCGTTTTACCTTTACTAAAAAGAGCTGACGTGTCACACCCGGAGACAACATATAAAATAAAAAATGCTGTTTACTGGATTTATATTGGTAACAACTTTGGGATGAGTAAATTCTTTGTGGAACTTTTCCTCTGTTTGGCTTCATATAATAAATTTCTCCATCAACTGGAGTACGAGCTATCAGGAGTACCAAGAGATCTACAAGCTGTAAAGAATACATGAACGACCTAACATTGACCGCAGTCATGATAGAACGGCTGATAGTCGTACAAATCTTTTTCGGTGACTCTAATTTACCTTTTCTACTCTTTAAATAATCTTCTCAATAAAAACCAATAAGCTATGAGGAATAGAATCATTAATGTTATCGAACATAGTGGTACTTGAAGGATAGCCGGAAGTGTTGCAAACTTGGGTTCGTATGTCCTGGCGAAGAACTGCTGCTGCTGCTTCCAAAACCCTGAATCTCTCATCTGCATTTTCTTTTTTCGAATCATACCAAGCTTTATTCAAAATATCGTAACTAGTATCACGAAAACATATGATACATTGTCCGGCTTGTTTTTGTTGTAATTACAGTTCTGTCTCCATATCTTTCTTCTATTTTTTTAAAATTGTTTTGTCGTCTGCGATGTTAGTTGTTGACGCTCCTTTTAATTCAGTTAAAGTAAACTGCTAATCTTCATTATTTTTGATGTAAGAAAGTATCTGTTCCATCGCTGTTATAATATTAACATCTATTGGGCGACCTAATTTATGGTAGGTTATTGGTGCACAGAATTTCACGAAGCAATGATTGTGATATTTTGCTTCAGCGGCAACTAAGTCTATTTCAAAAATTATGAGTTATACGCGTACTTCTTGCGACACAGCCGATTAAATACTAACACCACAGACAAGAAAGGAAAACTAACACGCTAAACAGGCTGCAGGTAGAAACCCCTCGGTCGACCCTTGATGCCGAATTGGAGAAGGGAGATGCAGCTGCTGCCTTCCAAGCAATTTACTTGAATTATTTTATTTTGGAAACATTGTTGTCTTAATAGTGTACGAAAAAGACCCTTCGATTCAGCACATGGTATATTTTTATATTCCAGACCTCAAATTAGTTGTGGAACTCGGTATTTCTGTAGTGTTATCCTTCAGATCAACGTTCATGGTGAGTTTTCGCAGAAACGGTCGGCCCTACAAAAAAACTACCAAGTACTTTCTAGTGCAGAATTTTGTGCCCTTCAATTTCTCTGTACAATGTCATATACCTAAAGTCAATATAAAAGAAGATATAAGCAAAAAACCAAATTTTTCCCACATCTGCACCCTATAACTCACGAAGCTCAAGGTCAAATCAAGGGTACTTTTCGAATGTTGTTTGAAAAACACCAATAAAGGTGTACACAAAAATTCAGCTCACTTTGAATTATTCCGAAAGTTTGCCGTAAATTTGTCTAATTTGACTGGACTACATAGTCTATGAATTAATGCACCAAAAATTACATTTTTCTCATTTAAGAGCCATAATGTTAACACATTACACACAATTGCTTCCGTGCTTATTCTACTTAATTTTGTAGACCTAATCGGTACGATTACTTCAAATAGCTATTAACAATAACAGCAAATAAAGAAAAGGATTACATATCGGTAAATACTAGTTTATCCAATTGACGGGACAGAGCTTGACAAAGTCAACAACCTTTCTTTTATATGAAAATTTATTAGTCTAAAATTAAATCATTAACAGTATTGTGAGACATTTTTATTGATTTATAGAACTTCAACCTCAAAAAAAAGGCAAATAGAAGTGAAACTGTTATGACTACTTTGAAGTATAAGCAATTTTATTTTTGTAGTAAGAATAACAATAACGGGGAGTAGAGGTGTGTCGTACGTGAACGATTCGGCTTTATGAATCGACTCGGTTGTGTGAGTCATGAGATTCGGATCGAGCTATTTGAAAGATTCAATTCACTGACTCACTTTTCACATTTGAGTCTAGATTTAAATAACAGAGTAACCCAATCGACTGTTCTTCACGTAAGTCATGAATCGTTTATTTTGAATATGAATTTGTATTTCGTTCAAGCTAAGTGTCTAGCGACTGGAACTGGGAATTACAATGTGTTGCACATCAGGCAGCACAGCAAAGGCAACCACTAACAAAGCAAGCAAAGTACGCCATTCATTTTGCATGGAATGTGCCGCCTTGCAAATACAGCAAGCGCTCGATAACGTAAACATCGGATAATGAAAACATCGAGCTAACGTAAACACAAAATTCATACTATAGGATCAAAAACAGAACGCCCGATAACGTAAACAACCTGTACAGTTTGATAACGTAAATAGTTAGATTTATGTAGAGAATTCCCCTCTCTAACACAGATTAGTTGCCGATTTATGTAGGGGATTCCCCTCTGCGACACAGCTGAGTTGATTAGTTGGGTGTTTATGCGTTGGTCATTGTTGAACATAGTCGCTAATTTATATAGAATAAAATAGCAACTTATTTTTCTTCTCATTAAAAATGTGTATTACTTATCGCTGTCATGTTTTGTTTTTTGTTGTTATTTAACGTTTCTTTTAATAATGTGTTTATTAATAAAATCACGCTCGCTAATGTAAACATTTTGACAATGTAAACACACTTGGTTTGAAGTAATTCATGTTATCGAGCGTCTGCTGTAGGGTTTCCAAGTCCCGGGACCAAAAGTGTTTTCGGGACTTACGAGCTAAATTTCAAGTCCCGGGACTAGTCCCGAAGATCCCGAAAATGGTCCCGAAAGGGAAATAGTGTTCAGGTGAAATTTCCGAATGCAAATTACAAAGAAAAACAAATGTAAGTTAAATAAAGTATTTCTGTGCTGATAATTTGCATTGGGGCTCGTCTACAACTTCATTGCTTTCTTCTGGTACTAAAAATGTCTGTCGCTCTTCATCTTTTGCTTTTGTTTGAAGTGCAAAGTGCTTGTGTAATCCTTTCGCCAAGCTGCCTCTGATTATGATAATTTTGTAGGAACCAACTTTACATTTCGCCAATTGTTTATCTTCAATATATAAAATTGTTGCCATATTAACTTCAAATCGTTATTTTTTTTTTAATGTAGAATGAAGGTAGGTTGCGAATCGGAATTCATTCTAATTGCAACGTTTTAGCAGACACATAACGAACACACTTAAAACCCAAAAATATAAATTATTCAACTTCTTCGCACATATCTGAACAAAACAAAAATCAGACAAATACATAAATAGAAGAAGATATACAAATGTGGCTGAAACAACACACAGGTTTAATTCTAACCTACCGAAAATAATACCTCTCCTGCCTATGCAAAACGCAAATAATGCAGAATGTGCAAGAGGCATTAGTAATACGCCGGACGCCGGTGAATACCCGTCTTAATTCTCTGATATCAAGTATACGCCCGCATGTTAACATGGTCCCGGGACTTCGCCTGGGCTGGCTGTGGTCCCGGGACTCGGTCTTTGTGGTAGAATCCCGGGACTGTCCCGGGACCGAATCCCGGGACTGGAAACCCTAGTCTGCTGTAATCGGCTAGCGGTGGCATTTACTTAGCAGTGCCTTGCATTTTTTGCTGAGTATCAAATTGAATAGCTATAGGCCTTCAGGCCTGAAATGCTGTCATATACCGTGTGTCCACAGGGTTTCGCACCATGGAATCAGAGCAACGTTAATTTATCCCAAAGATCAGCTCTTGCTTTTACGAAAACAGCTTAATGACAAACCCTATTTTATTTATTTTTCTATGGCAATAAACGATTAGTCGTATTCAACTTGACGTATGGTGTCAAATTCGACCATAGCAGGTTACGTTTTGCGTCAATTTTGACACAGACTGACGCAAAACCCAATCTGCTAACCTCGAATTTGACATAACACTTACAGTGCCACCAACATATTATTCATACGTTGTATAGCCATGACCATTCAAAAAGCTCGAAGGCACTTTAATTGTTACTTGCAAATTCAATTTTAATGGTTAATGCTTAGCAACCGTTTGACTATCAATTGCCACCGGAAGAGTAGATCTTTAAAATAAACTATCATCACTCCAGCGCCATGGTGCGTAGTCTCGTGGACGCACGGTATATCAAATTGATATACGAATTCCAGCTCTGATTTGAAAATATTGAAAAATGTAGATAGGGGTGGTTTATTTTTGGAATTACCTAAATTGACATTGTTCAATTAGTTAAGTCAGCAACTAATAGTTATTTATGCAACTAGTGTGTAAAGTAAGTCTTTTTAATCGAGTGCGGAGATTTTTGCAGGAGGCGCTAGCCGAGTGCGCAAATGGTAGCACGAGATTAAAAAAAACACCTTTTACACACGTGTTGCATACTAGATTTTTTCTACAAACGAAAATTTCACATTTTTTTATCAATTGCTTTATTTATTTTGGTACGGAACTGGTTGGTTGATTGAAATTAGTTTTAAGTTGGCGCCACTGATCGTGATCGATGAATTATCAAAACTATGTAAAATTTTGTAAATAGGCAACCCAAAATAAATTTCACTTTTTATGCACTAGGATTAGTAAAGAACTTTTTATGCACTATTACTGTTACTAATAATAATTAATTAATTATGTTAATTTTTCACGATTATTATTGTTTTGTACTTATAATTACCAAATTCTATTAAATAAATGACATCTTTCTGGCTTTTCACATGATAAAATAAGGTTATGTAAATAGGAAACCCAAAATACATTTCACTTTTTATGCACTAGGATTTGTAATAGTAATTTACGATACAAGTGCGTAAAGCTACTCTTTAGGTACGAGTGGGGTAGAGTTAAAACGCGAGCAGGGTGTCTACTAATATAAAATTTAAAAATTCCAGGAATTCAAGCACCATTTTTTGTAAAATTCCAGGTATTTTCACACTACTCCGCCATATTTTTTGTTAGCTTCACGCACGTTGTGGTTGTCAACTTGTCATGAAAAGAGAGAACATTGCACCACAATAGCTGCTTGACATAAATTTGACTTACTAATATTATGTACTTTTTATATTTTTTACGTCTTACGTGTAAGATGTAAACCAGTAAAATGGTTGCCCGGTCAAATGTGAATCACGTGATTTTTTAAATTTCATATTTTACGGGATACATTTTTTTTTAAATCCGAAATCACAAATTTGATAAAATTTTAAAGGTTATAGAAATTCCAGGAGGATTAAAAAATTCAGGGAATTTCAAGTATTTCAAGTGCCAGTTTTGACATTCCAGGAGATTTCCAGGAATTCCAGGAGTTCCAGGTTGGTAGACACCCTGGCGAGTGAGCGAGCGTTTTAAGCCCCGTGAGTGACTAAAGATGCTTTACGCATGTGTATCGTACAATATTTTATCTACGATAGAATCTAAAAAATACGGTAAATATAAAAAATATTTTACATGTAAATTAGAATTACTAGCAACCGTCCTAATTTTGAGTGTTTTAAAAATTTTAAAACACGTTGCTACTAGGGTTCGCAAACCGGGATCCCGACTTTCAAAAATACCGGGATCCCGTACAAAAATGCATGCTTCAAAATACCGGGATTGGATTTATGGAAACCGGGATTTTCGACATTTTTGGTATTTTTTTAAAATATAAATCTCATGGGAATCCTCACACCACGTGTTTCAATTGCGCCAGCTGTTGAATCGATCGATCTACGGAGGACAAACTAAAATTGTTGTGTCTGTGATTCATTTGTAAAGAAACATTCGTTGTGATTAGTCTTGTTTTTATTTTATATCGTGCGTGTGTAACTGGAGCCGTGAGTCGCGACCATGAGACGTGAACAATTGAACATAGAGGATTGATAATGTTCTCGTCAGCAGGTTACTTTTGTAACCATTTGCGGTCAAAATTAAACGATCATACATTAGACACATTGTCATTTCTACGTTCTCATTACTTAAATTTGGCCAAACATTAATAAAAACACAAATTATTTTATTATTTAATTAATAAAACTATTTAAGTTAAGTTAAGAATATTCTTTTTGTTTATTTGATTAAAGTCTGAAGACATTTGTGTTATTGTTAAAAGCGTATTAAAAATTAAAATGTGATTTTTGTCACAGTTTTTATTTCATTAATAAATCGTCACCTCTAAATTAGAGGCTTTAATCTCGAATCTCGGCGAAAACTTATCTAAATATCGAAAATATCGAAAATACCGGGATTCCGGTATTCGTAAAACTTCAATATCGAAAATATCGAAAATACCGGGATTCCGGTATTCGTAAAACTTCAATATCGAAAATACCGGTTTTCGTAAAAGGAACCGGTATTGCGACCCCTAGTTGCTACTAACTACGTGCCTAATGTAATTTTTTAAGCACGTTGCTATTAACGACGTAAACTAATGAAAACATGTTATTAAACAGTCGTTTTACAAACTTAAAACTGCCAACTAAAAGGCAATTTTACACACTGTCGTAGATAAAGAACTTTTTATGCACTGCTTTTTAAAAAGTGGCACTTTACAAACTAACTAACGTGTTTAAAGTATCTACTTTAGACACGGTTGTAGAAAAACATTTTTCGAAATTATGTAACCACATCAATGAATCACAGCAAACTAGAGCTGACATTTATTTGATCACACGATATACAGTATGTCCCCGGATTGGGTTATAAAGAGAAAAAAAGTTTATTTTTGACTTTTAAAAAAAATCACTTTATAAAAAACCCTGCTTGTTCTCAAACTAAAAATGCACTTGCCAAAATTTAAATATCCCCTTTCGTATACGGGGGAGGTTCAAATATATGAAAATGGTTCAAGAATAAAGTACCCTTATTTTTCAAAATATGTATACAATAATGTTAATTGGAAATATCTGTTATAATATTTCTCTTAAAAATTATAATTGCTTTGAATTGCTATTGATGTTTCGATCGGGTATTATTAATTTTTTTAAAATACCTGTGTTTTTGTTGACACAAATATAAGCCGTTCACGATCTTTTTGGGTCAGGTGAGGCTATGACCATCTAGTAATTTTGTTGGCAGTACCTCTGTTGCAACTAAACTCCCTCATGGAAATTGACACTTTTTGTGTTAGGTTAGGTTGTTTTCAGTTTAAGGTTATATTTTCTGAATAGGTACATTGTTGCCGGATATTCTCTAGTTTCCACATCAACTTGCGTTCTTTTAAATTTGGTCTGTCCTTTTTAAAATGGAAGTAGCATCGTTTAATGGAAATTTTTTGTTGTCACAAAATTATTTCGGGCATTTCGACTTTTCCTTTGACGGAAATTAAAATTATTTTTACACATTTGATAAATCATTTATTTTCTTACGAATATTAAAATAATAAATCTGGCAATGTGGTGGTAAGAAAATGTCGAACAGACACTGACAGAAAAAAAAGTTGCATCCACTACGTCATCGAATCAGTTAGTCCAACATGAAAAGAAAAAATCATAGCCAACTCTGTCCCAATATATGAGATTTTTAGCATCGACTTCGGGTCACATAAATTTCAGGTTAAGTGAACAAAACTGAAATTCGACAATACAGTCTTATTGTATCCATCAATAAATTAACTTTGAAGTATCACGTTTAGTAATTCGCAGGGTAGCGGAAGAAAAATAAAAATCAGTGAAAATTGTTTTTTAGAGCAGGTGGCTGTGACTTTATATTTGACACCTACTTTTAATTCTAAGAAACTTTTTGAAATAACGTTTGAAAAATAATGGTGCTTTATTCTCAACCCATTTTCATATTTTGGAACCTTCCCCGTATACGAAAGGAGATATTTAAATTTAAATGAATTTTTAGTTTGAGAACAAGCAGGGTTTTTTTACAAAGAGTAATTTTTTTTGAGAAGTCAAAAATAAACTTTTTTTCTCTCTTTGTACCCAATCCGGGGACATACTGTATAATGCTGACAAAATTAATACAGCTGATTTTTGTTTGGTGTTTTGCCTTTGCTCATCAATAAGACACACGACACTTTTGATCGGTGAGCGCCTGACTCTTGAGCGGCGATGCTATGCAATAACTCAAACAATTCATTTAATTCGGTTCCATTTTGACGCTTATACAATGCAGCTGAAGAACAAACGAAATAAATCTTTGGAACCAAATCACTGAATAGAATTCCAGAGCTATACGAGATTCAGAGAGTTCAAGACTGAATCGCTTTGTCCAGCTCTAATGGGGAGAAAGTAAAATTCAGTTTTGTGGCAAAAGCGAAGCTATTTAATGTCATAAAAATAAGTTGTCCATGTCAGTTAAAACATAGGAGACTGAATGGAAGGAAAAACAATCTATTAATTTTGAATATTATACTACATCACTACAATTAAAGTCAGAATAACTTGAATAACTTAAATCATCATCACAAATATTTATGTATAATTAATTCTGGCATCGTTACTTCAAACCAGCATTAATTTCTTAAATATATTCCGTTCACATCTTTTTGACATGAAAGTTGGCCTTGGATTTTTGTTGCATAACCTGAATAACCTCCAACAAATTTACTGTCACTTGAAACACAATATATAATAAACTGCTCAAGTACAGGTCTAAAGAGTAGCTTCAGCACTGCGAAAACAGGTTGACCTTTCGCCGAAACCAAATAGCGCATGAAGGTGCTCGGGACCTTAGCAACAACTTTGCCCCCTTTCAAAATTTCGATATCTGTAGCCGTTCGAAAGTTACAGGCGATCCAGACAGACACACGGACACACAGACGGACGGACAAAACGTTCGCATAAGTACGCTGAAGCTACTAATAACAGTTATGTATAGTACAACTCAATAAAGAGGCATTTTATCCATAAGGGGAAAACTTTAGCTCACGAGGCAAAGCCAAGTGAAATAATTTCCCCGAATGGATAAAATCCCTTTATTCACGTGTGCAATACCTAAATTTAGTTATATAAAATTTTGAAATTGGATAAATAAGTTCAAATAAATATCATGTTACTTGTGAACTATTTTATTCAATAGTGAATAAAGTAGTATATTATCCACACTCATCATTAAAATGTTACTTTCTTATAAATGTTTTCGTAGATAAAATACAGCTTTACAAGTAGGCATTGAAAAAAATTACTGCCCTTTACTATTATTTTGAATAGTATAGTCAAAATTATACCCATTCGGAGTCACGTGACTTTTGTCTGTCTCTGTTCATCTTTAGTAAAATAGATGAAATGGAAGAAATTTGAAAAAAAGGCATGTCAATTCATAAAATTAATTTTAAAAATTTGACGTTTCTAATCTGTCAGATTATATTTTTCGTGTAAGTTATTGAGATAAGGGTAATAAAACCTAAAATTGTTGAGCCGAAAACTGGAAATTAAAAGAAACCATCGGACATGCGGTATAACGAGCAGTCACAACAATTAATTTGAATATTATGCGTTTTTTTTTATGAAGAGTACAATATTAATAATAGTAAATCAACAGTTTCACCCTCCAACGCTGTTCGCCGTGCTTCTCTTGTGTTAAATATCTCGGAGAGCAAAATTTACCGAAAATATGAGCCAGAAAGTGAAGAATGCAAAAACGGAAGTCGACGAAGCAGTCAAGACACTGTATATAAAATGTATGTAGCTAAAGAATTTGTAACCATAAAAAATCTAAAAAATGCTTGGTTGAAGAATCTGGAAATTTTTCACATTCAGTTACTTCCCTAAATAGATTGTGCAAGGAAATAGGCTTCAAATGGCAATGTTCTATAACAGAATATGCATGCACAGAAACTGACTTAAAGTTTGCTATACGCAGCAGGTTTTTAATGTAGCAGCTGACATATCTTTATTATATTTACATTTTACGACATGTTATGTTTTCTTTAACCTGTAAATTCAGTTTGATTTCATATAAGAGAATAAACCCGTAGCAACCTTGTTTTAGAAATTGGCATATGTCAGGATAACCTACAAAACGGAATGTCATTTATTTCCCTAAAATTGCATTTTTAAGAATCGACATACGTAAAATTACTATATTATCACGTGACTCCGAATGGGTATAAATTTGACTATATATCACGTAACTGTCAAAGTGTTACAATGTTGGTAGATATGTGATTAAAACGCTAGGAAATTTTTATACGTCGTGTTGGTAGAACTTTTTCAAAAGTATGGTTATGTGTCAATTTTGCACGTCAAAGTTTCTTAATTTGAACTCTCAACAAATTTCTTTTTTTAACATGGAATCATCATCACCATGAATAAAATTGGATAAAAAAAGAAAACCAAGAAATATTTTAAATGCAAAAATGAAGCAAGCGATATTACATTATGACATATCTGTCAAAATGACAATCATTTTTTTAGTGGAAGAAAAGAACTAAAAATCTATGTACCAACATTATTAAAACTAGGGACCCTGCAGGAATGCAACTTATCCCCTAGAAAGTTGACCTTGAAAATTATTATAGAAAAAAAATGTACTTTACCATGAATTGTAAGTGACACTTTTCAGATCGAGAATGCAGTTTGGAAAATCAAGGCCCGTAGAGCCGAGGTTTCATAAGCATTCGAGACTACGAAATGCGAGACTAGCGGGACGCATTTGACGTTTTGCAGGACGTTTTCAATGCAGTATTTGAATACAGGACTAGTACTGCTATTACGAGACCGTCCCGCATTGTGCGGGTTGGCAGCCTTATAGTATTGTTGCCAGAGGGACTGCTTACTTTAATAATACATGTGGAAAAATGTTTAAAATCTGAAGTATTGCAAGACCTTCCAAGTACTTAATTAAAAATGTTGCTAATTACACAGTAACTGAAACTGGATACATACATAAAAATTACAAAGTTTCATTTTCTATTCTGCTTAAATATGGCAACTTTGCATTTGAAGGTGTTTTGTCATTTTTTCTAACCTAACAGCATTTGTTAACCATAACCTCAAATGTAAACCTCGTTTAAACACAACGAAGTAATTTTACACAGCTAAATTGGGGAAACTGTCATGGCCAACCCTCATGCCAAAAACGGAGTTTAATTATCTTCACTCTAGTTTACGTGCTCGCACATGTTCTTCCCAAAGAATTACTTATTTTTCATTTCCAAATTTGACTTCTGCTAACGTTTTGACCATATCTAGTTTACTTATGTCACACGTGCAATATTAAATTTTTTAAGCTCAAACATACACCCAATGTGGTCCTTACAATAAGGCACGGTAAAGATGCTTATGCACAGTCGTTGGAGTTGCCAGTTGATGCAAGATGGGGTAGTTAAATGCAGTGTATGAAAAGTATTCAGGCAAACTGACATTCACTACAGAAGCGGTCATTGCATATCCTTTTTCGACAACCGTCAAAAAAAGGGGACATTTGCGCATTGCTATCAATGCGCGAAGTTTGCCATTTTGTAACATGTTAAAAAATGGGATATTTATTTACATTACCAAGACGTGAAAAAATGCATTTCGCGCACTAGAGCGCCAAAAACTTTCGCGTACTACGTCGCAAAATAATATTGATATTCTTCTTTGACGGTTGTAAAAAAATATTGTTTGTATTACGTGCGCAAAGTGTTTTTGTGCTTTCGAATTACTTTGGCTTTCTCACGCACAAAAACACTCACTTTAAGCACTTAATACAAAAATTACTATTTAGGAAAATACAAATGCCACTTTATCTGATGTTCAAACTGAAACCATTTTTCGCGCCGCTTAATTGTGTTCTCTATTTATCCAATTATTTGTGGTCTAACCTGTATATTTTTATTTGAATTATAATCCATTGCATTTCAAATTATTTCAATTTATTAGTTCGCTCATTTCTGGAAAACCCAAAAACTTCTACTTGCTTATCGCGAGGTCGCAGCGTTCAGCTGTCTGTGTTAGTCGGCCGAATGCGCGAGAATTCTTTTCCTGCACCTCGACGAAGTAACTTGCTTCTAAAAAGGTCCCGTTCGTGCTTCATAATCAGGTACGATGGCGTTTTTCTGTTTGTTATTCTCCTATTAATTGCATTTCTTTAGCTCTTAATCGACAGTTTTACCTGAGAATTTAATCTTGAAAGTAAGGTTGCCGTCCGATTTAATTTTCAACATCTGCTATCGTCCTACCTAGCTCCTGCGGCTTGTGAATGGCTTTTCTGCAATTACGGACGCATCCCCGGCGCTTTCTCCCCCGGGTATAGCAACTCCTGGCCAGCCTTTGGTTAACAGCAGCCTTGGGCGTCGGAGGTTCTTGGTGTTATATCATACTACTTTAAAAGTGGACGGTCTTCCTGCTTTTAAGCAGATTCAGGCAGTTTAAATTTGTACTTTTCGTTGTTTTTAACATATAAAGTTTAATCTCATCCAGTCAATCTATTTTAATACTTGAAGCTTAATGCGTATATTTAATTACGATTAATACTTAAAGCTACAATTTACGTGTGTAATTGAACCTTTGTAACAGAAGCGTTCACGCTTTTTGCTTTCAATAGCCTGAACCGAAAGGTTTTGTTTTAAATAACAGCGGTATGCATACCACTCGATATATTTGTGGTTACAATTAATTTAATAACCCAAAAAGGGGTTTCTTGGTGCGTGTCGCAACCTTCATTTAACTTGCACAGCTCTACTATGACATTATTTGTGATCAAATTGTTTAGACTATTCAATTCACCTGTCATCTGTCAAAAAGTGACCAATGAAAATCCAGAATTCTGACGTTTCTTGACCAATCAAAAAAATATCAGTGGATATATCTTCCTAGAAGGTATTCAAGTGACTATTTTTAACAAATGCGATTTTTATTAGAAAAAGTCGACATTAGTGTTCTGTTACTATAGAAATTGCGTAGTTTGTTGCTAGATTTACTGAAAAATAATTTGAAAAAGGTAGTTTTGTTCATTAAATAGTCCCTCGAATACCATTCTTAGTCAAAGTTAAGTAGATTATTTTTGCGGTGGTATCACTACTCATGTCCATTGCGCTTGGGATTAGGACTCGTGCTAGCGCACTCGTCCTAATCGTACCAAAGCGCAATGGACATTCGTGACACCACCACAAAAATAGTCGACATAACTTTGACTACTCATGGTATTATAAGTGATTATTTATTATTGAATTACCATACTACAGACTGTTCAGTAGTTATTAAATAAACGCTAGTAATTTGTAGTTTATTTAAATTATTCGAAATCATCTGATTTCTGGCGCCCATATCCTTTCGTTTGAAGACTTTGCAGGGTACACAGCTGGTGGTTTGAACCCACGACCATATCGCCTGATTTGAGTTAGCTCGGCCATCGCGGTAAGTGAAGACTTTTAGAGCTTCCGTGTAGTACGAACTTTAAGGGGGTTAATCTGCGATTTTTTACTACCATTGATTATTTTAATTAATTAACCGCAGGTCAGCTTCTTTATCGTTTCAAAACTAATGCTTGAACATGGGATAAGTGAAATTAAGTAAAATCATACAGACACAAAAGTGCGTCAATTAGAATATAAAACTAGATCACGGCATGTGCCAATTACAATATTTGTATACAAGACTCGGCTAGCATCGGCTTACTGGGTCGAGTTACGTTACAATAAGGAAGTTTTATGCAAACTGCCGCATATTTAATACTATCACTAGGTCAGATTTACACACATTGTTGAACGGCAGAGTATTATTATACGAACGTCATGTTTTTTGTGCTTATACCGATATTAGGTTTTGAGTTCAAAAAGCAGCAATTGCATATAAAGACTGTATTTGTTTAATAATTTTTAATATACTTCTAAACACTAAGGTGCATTCACTTGTGACCGACACAGGCTAAGAATGTCTAAGGGCTAGTTAGGCCTGGCTACTGCAGTCACATTTTATCAAAATCCTTCCTCTACTTTCATCAAGTATAAACCCCCTTCAGTAAAACAACCTGGCTATATAACATTATACAATTTATGATCCGAAGTGCGTCCTGAACGAGTGCAAGAAGTAATTCCCGGAAGCTTGTATAAATTCAAGAAGCACTGCAGACATCTGACGTAAGGCACAAATTTTACAAATTCAGCTACTACCTAGCCGATTAGCCAATTCCTAATAGCGGAAGAAAGCAACAGCTGTCACCAGTAAGCTCAAAATAATTGACATGGCCATAATGTTGCATACAATATGAGGGGACAATACGACTTCTAATGAACTTGAACGTGTCATGTCTGTGATTAAAAAACTTGCGAAGAAAATGACATTAAAATAATTGGAGAAATTACAAACTTTCATACAGCAACAAACATATTTAATATGCAAATTACATGGACTGGTTCTAAAGTAGTATCAGTATGTAAATATCCGATTGATATATCGTCAGTTAACTGGTGCGGTTGGGCAAAGATTGTTCACAGTATGCCGCTGAGTATGCTAGTATCTGTGGCATCTAGTGAGTGAAACTGGTCGACATGGGGTAGTTTATACAAGCTTTGAAATCCATAACATCCCCAGGTGGAAAATTACTGTACATAAAGTACAATCTTGCATTTACCTCCAGAAAAACTGGAGGTGGCAATTGTCAGTCAAACCTAAATTTTAGTAGTGGTAGAAGTGACGTTAGTGAGAAGACAATGAGCTCCATGAAGATAATTCCAATGAAGATATTAACATTCCTTTGGTTAACCTAATTGATAGTCTTAAAGTTGATTTAAATGTTTCAGCTTTTTTCAACTTTCTAAAATACGTTTGAACCTTTGAAATTTACATATTTTGTATTTAGTTTGTTACTTTAATTTTGATTTTTGTTTAAATGAATTGTCTTCCAAAAAATGTGTAAGTTTCTTGAAATTTGACCGAAAATCGGTCAATTGACCGGTCAAAAGCGCAACCCTAAAGGTCAGGGTTGTAGGATGGTTAATTGTAACATCACATGGCAATATTCTTCTACTGGGTGATTATAAATGCTTTTCCATCAAGTTCCCTTTGAAATATTTGTTGTATAGGCCATTCAGTAAACACAAAAACATTTAATTTTTTCTTAAGTTGGCATAAACGTAACATTTTTTGCTAGGAATTTTGAATTTTGCTCTGCAAAGGTTTCCACACCTGCATAAAAGTGACTTTGAATTTATAAATGACAATAAATCTCATTATTTCAGTGACAAAGTACATATTATTCTGGAAATTCTTGCCTGAACTTTTATAACATGTAATAAAAATACCTATTAATAAATGCTACATCAATAGTATCCAACACAGTATTTGTTTAACATCCATAAAAGCAGTTATGACAAATGCTAATTAAATGTCACACTCTTAACCTATTTGTTTTAGTAACTTTCTGTAAGTACATTCCTAGACAAAACATGAATTTTTGAAGTATACTCATGAAATTTTAGAAATCAAAGGCCACTTTGTGTTTTTATGTTTAGTGAACAGACTATATGAAGTATGGTAGTGAAGTCTATACCAAATTCGAGGTTAGTAGGTTAGGTTTTGCGTCAATTTTGACACAGACTGACGCAAAACCTAACCTGCTAACCTCGAATTTGACATAGACTTACAGTGCCACCAACATATTCAAATTTAACAAATATTTTAAAGGGAACTTGATGGAAAAGCATTTATAATCACCCGGTATAAAGCCTCAAATTTTAACGTACTGTTTTTTTATTATTATTGATTATACAGTATGTGACTTACTCTTTAATTGCAAACATCTTTTTCGAATCACATTTTCCTCTACAGTCAAAGATAGTTATTTTAATATTTTCTTAATTTCTCAACAACCTGCATAATCAAATTTAAAACTTCTCCATGGCACTGTGATTTTTGTAAGAAGCAAAAACTTTTATAAAGAATGACTTTTATATGAAAAATTAAAAATAAAAGTTTTTGCCACTTGCATACACAGTTGATGTCCACCATAACTACAATTTTACAGTTAATCGGTGTGGTGACACATCCCGGTGCAGTAAAATGACTAGACATTTTTTAGCTTTTAGAGACCCTTAAAGAAAAAACTTGCTTTGTAGTAACACAGGGTATTTGCAGAAACGCTAATTGCATAATTCATCTTTCAGTTTAATTTTGGAGACATAAAGAAAATTGATATTTACGACTTTAATATTTGACGTTCAAAGGCAGCTTGCTTGCTCGGTTTTATTAAAGCACTCGCGCTATAAAATACAACCTACCGAACTTGTCATGTTAATAACTATTTCTCTCTTGTAAACTCAATCCGGGGACGTACTATATTGTAAAGTTCAACTTTATAGCTATTTGGAGTGGAAAGTATATTTTTTGTAACAATCCATTCTATCAAACGCAATCTTTCAGAAGCTGAAGGTGGGGCACAATATATCTACACATTATGATATGATATATGATGCGTTATCACTTTTATCAGTAACAATTATCCTGGTGACAAATTGGACATCAGTTTTTCCTTAACCACCTTTCGTAGTTTTCAGCGTTCACATCCGCTTAATAATCACTCGATTTACTGCCAGACTTGAAAATTAATAAAGGATTTGACACAAAACACATATCCCCTTTTGAATGTACACATTTACCTCATGCAATATTTGAAAAAATGCCTTTTAGAAAATTGTCAGTCCGAACAGTTTGCAATTGCGATTCCATTAGAATCTTTGAATCACGTTTCTTTATTTTAATTACTTTTATAAGGAAATATTGATTGTACAGTTACGGCTCTTATAACAAATTTTGCTTTAATTTAGTTATTGTTGGCTTTTAAAAATTCCCGAAAAAAAAAACAGTAGTCGTAATTCTAGAAATATTACCAATTTGTCAACGATATAGTTTTGCTTAAAAATACCACAAGTTAATATTGTTGATAAAGCAAGAATAATTGCTAATGCAGAAAATAGACAATCTATTCAACCGATTACACTACAATTTAACGTTAATAAAAATACAGTATTTAAAATTGTAAAAAAATGGAGAGATGAAGAAAATACGAACAGAAATCTAGAATCAGGACGTAGAAAAATTTCAACTCCGGAACAAGATTTGACTTTAGCGAATGTGGTAAGACGGAATCTATTTTTAACTGTGATTCAAGCTGTTGAAGATACACATTTTCCTGGGTCTAGTCGAACTGGTCGCCGAAGTGTTAAGGAGTTCGCGTTGCATACTCATCCAGCAGCACAAAAAATTAAATTAAACGCAAAACACAAAGAAGACCAATTGGGATTTGCTTTACATCTGGACCAAGATGAAAATTTTTAGAACGCAGCGAGCTTCAGTGATGAGAACACTTTTCAATCCAGTTATAATTCGTGTCTACCGACCCAGAAACACCAGATTTGATGAACCGTATGTGTCCGAAAATAATAAAAGTGGCCGTTTTCGGCCTGGATATCAGCACGTGGACCAGGGGTTTTGTAACACATTGAAGAACGATTGAATAGTGGTGCATACATTAGAAATTTAGAAAATATTATGGTGCCTTCAGTGTCACAATTATTTCCCGAAAGATATATATTTCAGCTCAATCCATCGAGCTCATTTAGTTACCGAATCGTTTGATGCAAATAATATTCACGCTCTTCACTGACCAAGTTGTAGCCCAGATTTAAACCCAATGGGGGTCCCCCAGTGGGGACTATTGACTCGTAATATTCAAAGAAATGTTCGGCCACAAAATAAGCAAGATTTACTGAAAATTACTAATGCCTGGGATGGTATTTCAGATTAATACTGTGCAAGATTAAATAATTCTATGCCGTGAAGAGCACCAGACTATTAATTAAATAGAGAGTCCTTAAGAGAAAATGTGATTTTGAATAATTATTGTTAAGTCGATTTCTATCTTGCTTTGTGTTTTTTAACAATAAACTAACCTAATTTTCTGACATTAGTTATTGATGTACTGTCGATTTGTTTTTCAAAATACCCGTCATACTGTCCCACTTTGTTTTGCCCATAACTGTATATAATCAAATGTATTGCACACAATATTTTGTGTCTGAGCATATCAACTTGTTTGTTGCGAATATCCATAACATATTCACCAACTTCTACGAAAAAATTTACTCATAATTGACAATGACACCTTATTTTTGACATTAAAAAGCTTCTGCTTTCGTCACGAAATCTAAATTTTACTTTACCAACTTCAAACTTCACACCCTCCTTATTCAAAAAGCAAGTTGATTTTTAACCAACAGTACGCTACAGATGCCTAGTGCTAATTCTAGTTCTAGCACTAATAAAACTAATAAAAGGTACAATACCTGTGAATCATGGACGTTAGTTACAATAACAGTATTTTCATCCACAGCGTTCATTTCTCGAAGAATTGCATATTCTAAATCTGCATAACCTCTCCCTTTCCCTATGCGATATCCTACAAAGAAACAAGTAAACATAAACATTTACTTCCATTAATTAATTGTACCTTCTTTCGACACAGCAACGCTTCCGAGAACCAGCAAATCAATGTGAATGTCATCATTGACACTGATTGTCATGCCATTGTCTTCGATACCTTTTCGACTAACAGCCTGTTTTAAAGTGCTCCTATTTGTATCTTCAGGTACGGCAATGTGTTTCAAAAGGCCCTCTTTTAATCGAGGCACAGGTACATACAATTTCTTATTGTTTTCTAAAGCTAAAATTCTGGCAGGTTCCTGGGGTTTATCAGGATTGACTTCAATGTTTTTGCAGCTCTGGTAAGCGTCAATCTCTGACAGTCTGGCGGCAGCTTCTTCGCAGCCTTTGAAATTTGGTATTCGTCCATACACCGGCCTCGGGAAACTCGAAAACCCATTGTGCTCCAGATGCTCCCACACACGCTTCCTTATAGTGAGTTTCGTGACTTCCCTCCCCTTTTCTTGGACTGCCATTGAACAAATTTGTTAGAAATGCAAGTCTAATGTCTATAAGCTTATGCTGATAAGGTTTAGATAAGCAATTTGACTCGGTGCAATGCATTGGGATAAAAAAGAACCGTAGGCGTGTTACAGATAAAAACCAATTTTACATAGAGCAACATTTTAAAAATTTGTAAATTCGCTTACTGTTAGGTTTGGAATTGTCGGACTGGTCCGGATTTTGCTGCTCCTCTGCCTGACTCATCTTTGCAACTTATTCATTCGCAATCTTCAAATGGATTGAAAATTTTTTAACGATTACTCGTCCTTCCCACTCGCTCGAAATTGTTGATCATTTCTGTTTGGTTGCCATGATGTAATTCCCTAGTTTTGTTTTCAAGGCTGACTATTTCAACCATTTGTAACTATTGCCACAGTAACGGTAGCTTAAGGGTACTGCTGTCTTCACCACTTTGCGCGAACGGTTTATTGACAATTTACTAAATTGAGTGTCGTTAAGAGCTTTATTACCGCATTCAATGCGGTAATGGCAGTGCGGTAATATTCATTACCACACTCTTTTTTACAAATCAACGAATACGTCGAACCGGAATTTATTGAAGAAGATAAAATACTGAACAATACGCATTTGCTTATGGCAAGGGTAACAAAAAAGTTACAAAACGAAATAAGTAGAATGGTAAAAAAACTAAGATATCAAGGAAAAATAAGTAATAGACTGGAGGCAATGCATCATTCCGGCGAGATAGAACTAATGTGGATGGAATTAAGTAGTGCAATAAAACAGAGCGCAAGTACAGCCAAGAACAGCGAAAAGAACAAAAAATGGTTCGATGCCAAATGTGAAGAAGAAATGCACAAGAGGAACTTACTAAGAATTGAAATGCTCAAATCAAACTCAGACCAATCCAAGGAAGAATACATAAATCAAAGAAAAAATGCAAAAAAATCTCAAGAGAAAAGAAAAGAAAATACAAGGAAGCGATAGTGAATAGTATAGAAAACAGCTACAGAAATAATGAAATAAGAAACCTGTATCAGCTGCTAAAAATAGAAAAGAAAGGATACGAATCAAAACCGATATTTTATAAAAACAAGACCGGAGAGCTAGTGGGAGGACAAAAAGACATACTAGAGCTAGGGAAGGAGTACTTTAGCAAACTATCAAATTTGAAAACAAGCCATAATGAGGAGACCGAAGAAGAAGAAACCACAGAGCACTACAACAAAGATGACGATGAACCACCAACCTTAAACCTTAGAAGAGATTGAAGAAATAATAAACAACCTTAGATGTAACAGAAGTCCTGGAAACGATAAACTACATGCAGAGCTGTATAAATACGGCGGAAATCAGTTGATGAGATGGATAAAGCAACTGATTAAAGAAATATGGGTCCAAGAACTGTGCATTAGAGTATGTCATCAGGAAAGCAGACATAAACAGAACAGGACTCTTAGACCATAACAAACACCAATGCTTGGCATTTGCGGACGATTTGATGCTACTGACGAGAAGTAAGGCAATTTTGAGGTTGGAAGAAGCAGCACAAAAAAATGGGACTTATTATAAATAAAAAGAAAATTAAATAAGTGGCATGGACAGAGTAGGAGTATAACAGTATAAACAAATTAATCATAATGACGAGTAAAGGAAAAATATTTAGTTTTGAAGAGGTTGACAGGTTTGCGTATCCAGGAACAGAAATTTACAGAACACCAGATGCAAGAAAAGAATTACAGAAAAGAATTATGGCCGGAAACCGCTGCATACAGGCATTCAGAGGATGCTTTTAAAATAAAAATATATCGAGAGGACTCAAAATAAAAATTTATAAATCTATAGTAAGACCAATCGTAATCTACACAAGTGAGGTATGGATATTAGGATCAACAGAAATCAAAATGCTAGGAGTATGGGAAAGGAAAGTGCTCAGGAAGGTGTAAGGAGGGAAAAAAGTACAAGATAAATGAGAAAGAAAAACTAATAAAGAATTACAAGCATTATACAAGGACGCAGATATAATAGCAACAGTGAAAGGGCAAGGTTACATAACAAGGATGAAATCCAGCAGAATTCCAAAAAGGCTGTTGGAAAGTAACATAGGTGGAAAGAAAAGAAAGGCAAGGCCAAAAGAAAGATGGAAAAAAGAAGTATTGGAAGATATAAAACAGTGAAACATAAAGAATTGGAGAGAAAAGTGTAGTGATAAAAAAAAATTAAAAAAAGACAGTAAAACAAGCCATGGACCTGGTAGGTCTTAAGTGCTAATGTATATATTGTAATAGCCCTCACTTTATAATAAGATAATAAATAGGGGTTTTAAATATAATATAATTATGGCAAGGGATACTTCACTTTATAAATTGTATTAGATTCAATTACGAACCTGCTTGTCAAAGTCAGGGCAAATTCAAAGAGTGTAATAATAATTACCACTAATAAATGTTTTATTGCTCATTCCTTATTTTATCTATTTGCAATAAATTCGGGCATAGCTCCGATGAGCTTGAAACAA
The DNA here is from genome assembly GCA_940337035.1 of Agriotes lineatus. NCBI lineage: Eukaryota > Metazoa > Arthropoda > Insecta > Coleoptera > Elateridae > Agriotes > Agriotes lineatus. Next base: position 139,732 of record CALNHX010002556.1, on the reverse strand, counting down.
AACCTAACCCAGGATGTCGGTTCATAAAATTAAGAAAAACATTGTATGACAAATAACTCGTTGTATGACAATTACTTTCAATTATTAGGCCAAATGCACCATTTCCATCTGACGTTTAGAGAACCTCTAAATTTGACTGCCACAACAAAATGATCTGTGGTCGCAAGAAACAGCGTAAAACTGAATTTTAAAACTCCAAATAGCAAGAAAGCATCAGGCGCGATCGCTTTTTGTTCTGCATCCGCACAAAACTGAAAAATGCTCGTCATCTTGCACTTTCAAAGGACGCTATCTAAATTTCTCTAAAAAGGAGGAACCTGGACAACTGGAACCTGCTGCTACACCTCGTAGACAGTCTGAACTTGATGAGATCAAAAAATAATGGACCTACTCCAACGCTTTCCTTGTGAATTTACCTTGAAAACGATGCTTCTTAGACAGGATGCGTTTTCTGGGGACGCTTCGTCGATGATAATTCTCGTGGTTTCTTCCTGCTCCCCAAACTCTGTATACAAGCACGCAGTAGGAACGGCTCTACACGTTGGATACAAAATTCTTGTTGGCCCATGCTGCTCCCTTATGGAAATGAGTCCTCGAAGTTACTCGCACTTGAACGAATCTTGCTGCTGGCTAAACTGCTACTCTCGGACCTCTTAAAACTTGGCAAACTATACCCAAAGATGCCCTGCACACTGGCGAATAACTTTACACACAACTGGTATTAAAATGTTTAATATTATTATAATATTATTTATAATTATTTATAATTTTAAGCAATAAAATGTGGAGTTCAATCTGCCCCTAACACAAATGTTACAAGCTTGTTTAGTAAGTATAACAAAAGGCTGTCACGTTACTTAGCAACTAGATTTTCAATTTTTATAAAAGAAATTAGGATTAATGATAACATGTTTGACCTTATGGATTACAGTTTTGATGTCATGTCTTTGCCTAACTACTAAAATTGTTTTTTTCTTGGAATAAATGTCACTACACTTTGCTCTGCTTTTAAATCACTTTTGTTTATAATGCACTGATACACTTGGAGTTCCTTTAGCGTCTCACTAATTGTTTTTCGATCGGTTGCTTTCCATTTTTCATTGCTCTATTGCAACCATTATTTTGCTAGCACTGTTTCGTTTACCTTTCACCTTAAATTATTAGTTATTGCTGCTCACATGAAGTGCATTTATTAATATAAAGTACTGATTACCTTGCAACAATTAAAATATTTAATTCTGTGTTCATGTTGGCCTTGTTAATTTAGTTAATTAGACAATCAGAATTGCTGTAGGCAGTAAACCATTACAATATATATATTATTTTAGATTATGTACTGTCGATACTGTTTTTATAATAACAAATTATGTAGTATTAATTAAGAATGATTTTTCATATATATTTTAAGTATTTGTATGTGACTATGTACTTACTATTAAAAATACATTTGCTTTTATTTTTTTATTTAATTTTTTCGAATGTCCTTGACTTATAATATTAAAGCATATTCGTTTTAGTACTTCTGAAGTTGTCAGTTATTAAATCAACGTGCTGAAACAAAGTACTTTTACTATCATAGAAATGTCTGATTGAAATATATACGAAATAAAATAATTAATAAAATGCATCAGGTTTAATTTAATTATTGATAGAAATAACATTGATTTTGGTTATATAAGGTGTCTCAAAAAATACCAACAAACTGCGGGTGGTTATAGGAGATGATGACATTTTGCAAATAAAATTTTTCTTTTAAATCGTTCTCCGCCGAGTTACACCCCTCTGAAGAGTGTGGTTGTATTAAAACTTTTTAACGGACAAGCATTTGATTAGACAAAAATATGTACTGAAAAGCGTGATTTATTTAAACACTTTTTCAATTCGTTTAGTTTTTCCGTTAAAGTCATATTTGTTGTGTAAAAAGATAAACTACGTTATAATGCACGGGACAGTTGTTCAGGAAAATACTAGCATCGTAATGTATATTATTTCCTTTTACAAAAAAAAACTATTAGCTTCACGAGAAGTTTTTTCTATTACATTTTCTATAATCAAATCTTTTGTCCGTTAAAAAGTCCTAATGAAAACATTTGTAGAGATTGCTCATTTCAACCTCTTAAAGTAATTCATAAAAGTTTAAAAATATTTCATGAATAATTCTGGTAACGGTAGAACATATCTGCAAATTTTCGTACAGAACCTATTAAGTAACAATCACCACGATTCAAAGACGAGTGGTGATTCTCTGTAAAAAAAGGCGGCAATACAAAGGAAATTAAAACAGCAACGAAATAGATTCAGATAAAAAATCACATACTATACTCGGGCCGCCGAACAGATAGAATGGAGCAGGCAACCCAAATAACATATTACAAAGGTCACTTGATAATATTTTAATTATAATTACCAAAAAGGATCGGAGATGCCGACCCTTACAATTAGAACTAATTTCAATAATTGTCATTAAACAACTTTTTGAGGTTATGATGCAAATAGAAATGTCGACCAACTTAAAAGTCAAGCCTGACATTTGTGCACTTGTAATTGAAAATGTTTAGGCCTGTGGCATGGCTCTTCCTAAATCTCATTATTGGCTGCGGCGTCGAAACCAAAACACGTTGCCCGTGATATGGTTAAGTTTGTAGCGTTTTTTCTTTGGAGTTCCTTTATTCAACCATTTACAAGGACTAAATTGTGCATCTCTACTGCTGTTTTCAAAGTTACATGCAAGTATAAAATATTGACTTGTAAAGTAGTCTCTTAAGGAAATTTTAATTATTCATAGAGCTGCCTGCATTATGGGTAACCGTAAGAAACTAATTCGTAGTCAAGGACGTGAAAGAATCTAAAGCGACTATTGCAATTTTTCTCAGTCGTTTTGCAAGAACGAGTGACTAAAGCAACCGATGTTGGCCTAAATACTATTAGAGGAGCCCAACAAAGTGGCGGAAGAAAATTTACTTCTCCAAAAAAACAAATTACTAAACTTACCCCAGGTCATCTGTCGATCAATATAAAGAAGAAGTAATCCCAAGTGTGACTTTGCCATAAAAAGAGATCTACAATGAAAGCTGTATTCGAAGTCGAACAAAATGAAGGGGGGTGTTAATTTCACTGAGAAATTACATTCCTTTGGGCGAGTGGTACATAAAATGGGTTTTCAATAGAGAAAATGTCAAGACAATAGGCACGTTCTAATAGAAAAGAGAGAAACTCTGACAAAACGTGTTGATTTTTTAAGAAAATGTAAATGTACTCTTATCTGATTTACCTAATGAAGGTTTTGGTTCTCAAAAGTTTTGCCTAGACATGAATGCAATTTTTTCTATATGTGATTAATTTTAGTTAAGCTATTACTGATGTTATTATACACTTATTTAATTTAATGACCATACATATGAATTAACCTTTATATGGTGTTTAGTTGTATTTTAGCACTTCTAACTTTTTTTATTACTTCATTGGAGACCATATTAGATGAATTAGAAAGAGTAAATCAGAAGCTTTTCATAAAAACTGCATTAAAGGAACTGCGAAGTTTCCAAAGGGGATTATGATTTGCGGCTGCATGTCAGCTAACGGACTGTTAATTTATTTATTATGTACACACTGGGACGTAAATAAATCACTATCAAAGTTTTATTGCTCCAAATAATGTTTAAATAATAATTTACCCATTATAGAGGGGTACTACTGAAATACTTGATCAAATTATATCACAATTATTGTTTTAAAGCATAAAACAACTAAAAATTGTATTCCCCTTCAAAAGTTATAATATTAATAGTAGTTTATTTATCTAGAACGAAAAGTGGCATTTTAAAGACGAGAAAGTTGTTTACTTGAATTACTTGCGAGGACCTTTAAAAACACTTTTCGTTCGTGGTGAATACAACGGTTTATTTCATACTGCAAGTTTAATGAATTTTAAATAAAAAGTAGTAAATCATTTCAAATTTTATGTCAACAACTGGCAATTTTAAAGTACTTGAACTTTAAAATTTTACTTTAAAGTACTAGGACTTTAATGTTCTATTTTTTGTACAATAAATAAGTTTTTTTGTATTCGCTCCCCAAACTGGTTACTTTGGAAACTGTTTAGGATCCTCAAAATGGCCATTTAGAGGCCTTGTACTTAAAGTCGTCATGGCAACATTTTAGCGGACTCAAACATTAGTTGCCATGACGACTTTAAGTACAAGGCCTCTAAATGGCCATTTTGAGGATCCTAGAAAAATACATTTTCGTGCGGCCTCCTAATATAATGCCGCGTTAATGGTAATTGAAACTTCATATTATAATGTTTGGAGAGCTAATACAAAAAAACGTTGTATGCAACACGTCCTCAAATGGCTTTAGAGGACTCATCTTCATATTACGGAATCGGCTGCGCTTCGCTCCGCCTCGTCCGGAAACATTACGACTCTTCCCCTAAAGCCTTGCTTTGAGGACTAGTTACATAAACTACTATTAAAGTACTTGAACTTTAAAATTTTACTTTAAAGTACAAGGATTTTAATGTTCCATTTTTTGTACCATAAATAATCCGAAAATAGTAGTTTATGTAACTAGTCCTCAAAGCAAGGCTTTAGGGGACGAGTCGTAATGTTTCCGGACGAGGCGGAGCGAAGCGCAGCCGAGTCCGTAATATGAAGATGAGTCCTCTAAAGCCATTTGAGGACGTGTTGCATACAACGTTTTTTTGTATTAGCTCTCCAAACATTATAATATGAAGTTTCAATTACCATTAACGCGGCATTATATTAGGAGGCCGCGCGAAAATGTATTTTTTGCTCCCCAAACTGGTTACTTTGGAAACTGTCTAGGATCCTCAAAATGGCCATTTAGAGGCCTTGTACTTAAAGTCGTCATGGCAACTAATGTTTGAGTCCGCTAAAATGTTGCCATGACGATTTTAAGTACAAGGCCTCTAAATGGCCATTTTGAGGATCCTAGACAGTTTCCAAACTAACCAGTTTGGGGAGCGAATACAAAAAATGTTATTTTTGACATCAGTATGAAATAAAAGAAATAAATAAACAAATAAAAATATTAATTATATTTGCAATAAAAGTAACAAAATTAGAAAACAATAATTTAGTAGAAATGTAAAAACTCAAGATTGAGGTAAAATTGTGATACGTTGGAAATAATTCTTCCATGGTTATGATGGATGAAAATCACAAATAATAATTAAATTATATTGCTGAAATGTTTGATTTTGTTATCTTATATGAGTAGGCAGATAAAGTAGCAACAGTGGCAACTTTATATGCCTAATCAGTTAAAGTACTACCTTTACCTTTGGTTATAATTATAATTAACGCTTTCACTTTGCGAAGCAAGTCACATAAGTTTTCACTTTTATGGTGTTTGAAAATGAACATATTTTATTTAGATTTACAAAATATAAAAATTTAAATAACTTCTAAATGACTTAAAAATCTAATGACTTTCTAGTTTCTGAAATTATTTGTGAAGCAAAGAAAAATACATAAAATACAATTTAAAAAAAACAGCCAATTAATCAAATAAATGGTAAAATAATTCAATATAGATTCCTCTAATGGTTAACAACCTAAATTGTCTTCAACGAAATCATCTTCTTGTTCAGACGATAGATTAGAACCGGATTCACCGCTGCCGTCTACTGTAATAATTATTTCTTCTCTGTTATCCATAATGTATTCCCACTTATGTTTGTCGACACTGCACATATATTCTTCCATTCTTGCACACTCACACTTCCAAAATTATTTTCTGCAGAAGTGTTAACATCGTCTAATTTGAATGTTGTATTATTTGTAGCAACATAGTTCTTTACTGACACCCATATTTTCCCAATCTGGTTTAATTCTGGATGGTAAGGGGGTAATCGTAGGACTACGTATGACCATGTTCCGCTAATAATTTCTCAATCATATAACTTTTATGTGTAGGTTTATGTAATTTTCTGGTACCATATAATTGGTTTTGTTTCATTCAACTTAATATAAATGTTTCTTACTGATAACCATTTTTGCATGTCTGCTTTTTCCAAACAAGTGTTGGATTCGGCTCAGTACAGACATTGTGATACCATCCATTATCGATGACCAAAACCGACTTTTTTGAAGATTTGCTAATAATTTTTCTTTCAGGCAATTCACATAATTTTAATGGTTTATTTCATCGTGGCAATAATCTGTCTCTTAAGTCCTGATTTAAACATCAGGAATGAATTTGGTACGAAACCTTTTCTACCTCCGGCATAAAGAATAATCAATGCTTGCTCTTTACTGACGGGGGATTTTAAAGAATTGTTGGTACCATCATCACAACATTTAGAACAGTATGGAAGCTATGCAAGTACGTTTCATCAGTGTACACAATATTTCAGCATTCGGCTTTATATTTTATCTTAAAAATTCAACACAATTTGCTATTTCTCTCTTCTCTATTAGAACTTGTGCCTATTGTCTTGACATTTTCTCTATTAAAAACCCATTTTATGTACCAATCGCCTAAAGGAATGTAATTTCTCAGTGAAATTAACACCCCCCTTCATTTTGTTCGACTTCGAATACAGCTTTCATTGTAGATCTCTTTTTATGGCAAAGTTATAGATCACACTTGGGATTACTTCTTTATATTGATCGACAGATGACCTGGGGTAAGTTTAGTAATTTGTTTTTTTGGAGAAGTAAATTTTCTTCCGCCACTTTGTTGGGCTCCTCTAATAGTATTTAGGCCAACATCGGTTGCTTTAGTCACTCGTTCTTGCAAAACGACTGAGAAAAATTGCAATAGTCGCTTTAGATTCTTTCACGTCCTTGACTACGAATTAGTTTCTTACGGTTACCCATAATGCAGGCAGCTCTATGAATAATTAAAATTTCCTTAAGAGACTACTTTACAAGTCAATATTTTATACTTGCATGTAACTTTGAAAACAGCAGTAGAGATGCACAATTTAGTCCTTGTAAATGGTTGAATAAAGGAACTCCAAAGAAAAAACGCTACAAACTTAACCATATCACGGGCAACGTGTTTTGGTTTCGACGCCGCAGCCAATAATGAGATTTAGGAAGAGCCATGCCACAGGCCTAAACATTTTCAATTACAAGTGCACAAATGTCAGGCTTGACTTTTAAGTTGGTCGACATTTCTATTTGCATCATAACCTCAAAAAGTTGTTTAATGACAATTATTGAAATTAGTTCTAACTGTAAGGGTCGGCATCTCCGATCCTTTTTGGTAATTATAATTAAAATATTATCAAGTGACCTTTGTAATATGTTATTTGGGTTGCCTGCTCCATTCTATCTGTTCGGCGGCCCGAGTATAGGCATTCAAATTGAAAGTATTGACAGTAATTGATTATTAAAAATCTGGTGTGATACACGCACACAACTTCCTTTTACAGTGATCTTATAATTAGCCAAAAATTTGATTTTAAATTTTTAAGCATTTGTTAAAAATTTTCAAAAATTACAAATTTTACAAAAACGGTACAAAATAGAGTGTTAGTTCAAGAGACAAATTTTCTCTAGAATTTTAAGCTGAATTAAAAAATGTAATAATATATAATAATAATATATATATAATAATATATAATAATATAATATATATGGGAGGTAGCGTGGCTCAGTTGTTTAGCTTGCTGGGATACTGATCCACGTTCCTCTAGGTGGCAAGGTTCGAATCTCGCTGGGGTCACGTACTTTAGCGTTTTTCGTGCCTGAAAATAGTCGTGGAAGGCAACGGGATACCACCACGATGCCACCGAATCTATCCCCAGGATGTTTCCACCCCATTCAAGGGCTGAAATCGTCAACGTGCTGCAATATTTACATTTCCCATCAGCGCCACCTTCCATGAAGTAGCAGCACCAAAACAAACCGATTGAGGTTTAGGGCTCTACTGGCTCTACTTAGTTATAAGTATTATTGTAATACTAGCTGAAACCCGCGGCATATGCCGCAATTAAAATGTACGACGAATTTAATAACTTTTGTTGCACTAAAGAAAGTTTTAAAAGCACGCTAGAGATTGGCAGTAAGGAAAAGTTCCAAAAAATATATTTTAAATGGAAAGTCTCTGGAAAGGAAACGCTCGCCCCTGGAAGGCGTCCTAATTAATACGACGTTGTTGGAACGCAGTAAAAAAAAATTATGAAAAGAATTGTTCTACAAGTTAAGAAAAGTGAGAGTTTTCCAGTGAATGTAAAAGTTTTACGTGAGCATGGAAGAATGACGTAGCCCACGGCACATGCCGCATTTAAAGTTTTGGGCGTTAGATAGATATACTTTGTTTGCGACATTACAAACAAAAATCTTTTACACACGTCTACTATGGCAAATGCTACACCAAATACATACAATATATACAGTTCACATTTAATTATATATATTTATTCCTAATTCAGTACGTAAAACATGCTTAGAGCCATGTTTATGATAACGGTGATAAAACTTAGATTACATTTAGATTTTAGTTTATTGGCATACATGTTTAACGTCAGTGTACAAACAATTTCTAGAATATTTTATACCACATTGAATATTATGTATCATCGGATGAAAAATTTTATTATTTGGCCTGAACGAGATCAGCTGATTAAATCAATGCCAGAATGTTTCAAGGTAGCATTTGGCAACAAGATTTCAGTAATAATCAATTGTTTTGAGATGAGAGTGGAAAAATCAAGTAGCCTTGAAGTACAATGTACTACATGATCTATGTACAAACAACATAATACGGTAAAGGTACTAATAGGCATCACTCCTCCTGGATCAATATCATTTGTATCACATGGATATGGTGGCAGAATAAGCGATAAAGGTCTAACAGAGGATTGTGGGATTTTAAACAATCTCTTGCCAGAAGATTTTGTATTGGCAGAGGCTTTTTAATAAAAGACTCTGTAGGACTACATATGGCCACAGTGATTACGCCTCTGCTTTTCTAAAAGGGAAACGGCAGCTCGATCCAAGGGATATAGCATCAACCAGGAATATAGCAAGCGTGAGGTAGTGCAAGTATATTGTTACAATAATTATCTTAATTATATCTTTTTTTCAGAATACACGTCCAACGCGTTATTGGTGTCCTTCGTCAAAAAAATACAGTTCTTCACGAAACAATGCCTATGTTCCTGGCGAAAAAGAAAACTGACGATGTTGCTGTGGTAGATCAGATATTAACAGTTTCTTCTGCACTCGTAAATTTATGCTCTCCTATAATTGTATAAATATGAAATAAATTGTATTAACAAAGTTAATCTAATTATTTTTACTTTAATAATAATAATAATATCTACAAAATTATTAAAATTAGTTAATTAAGGATCTAACGTTAATACTATCCACCACCATTTATTATATAATGTAAAATTATTTTATTATCTTTTTCTGCATGTGGCCAATTAATAAAAAGCCAAATTACAATATCACATAGCAAAAATTATTAAATAGTAGGTACCTATACGATAAGAAACATAAGGATATTTTAAAACTATGTAAGCTACATTAACAATCAATAAAATTACACATGCTGTCTACACAACATAAAAGAATAAGAAAAATCATTTTTTCGTTGACCGCTTCTTAATTTCAATATTAATGAATTATTTTTCCTAAAAAAGGATGGATTAATAGAAGTCATTAATACACTGTTTTTGATTAATCCACTCTTTTTCATTAATTAACTGTTTTTGTGATTTTGATGTTTTGATGATATTTTGCATGGAGGTTAGTTGTATTAATCAAATTTTTCGTCACAAAAAAAGATTTTGAGGTCAACGAAAAATTTTTGTAATCAACTTGTTTGTTAATGGGTTATTAATAATCTCAACTATTAAAGGCACTCACTCGATTATTAATCGCCTTCATTAACACACTTGTTGGTTAAATAACTATTAATGCATAAAGAATAACGGATATTTTGAAGCTATTTAATATTTATTTATTGTGGCATCTCTAACAAATAACTATTAATGCATAAAGAATAACGGATATTTTGAAGCTATTTAATATTTATTTATTGTGGCATCTCTAACAAGTGTTACCCTTATTACAACAGATGCAGTGTAGATATATTCTGCTATATGCAGGTATGAGCGTTATAGCATGTAAATTAAAATTAAAATAATCATCCTAACTAAAATAAACTTTAATCATGGTTGCAGGAGATGGATCGATGCCGTAACTTGCTACTATGACTTCCCGTACTGATTGGTAAATTTAAGTCTTAAAAATTTGTTACATCAATAGTTCATTTTGTTTCATTTTAGTTATAATAATACTTTTTTACAACAGATGCAAACATACGGTATGGAGCTGACAAATCAATGTTGAGCAGTATGTAAATTTGATTCACAAGCTTTAATATATCAGTAATCGGAATTCTGGTATAAAAAGAAGGTACAAAGAATAACCGTGAGAAACGAACAAGCCTAGCGGGTACTCTTAAAGTTAATAGCAAAAGCAGCTTGCTATCATTAATCTTATTATTCCATAATTTATAACAAAATTTTAATGAATTTAAGGTACATAAACAATCAAAATATTTACATAACAGTACAAAATAACAGAATAACTAATGTCTAAATTAAGTATGAAAAAGAATTGCAATGGATAAAGTATAAAGGATCAACATATTTACAAATTCTATCAACATAGAATAACAAAATAATTCTATTTATATACTGCTCCACAAATGTACTGGACCACCCATAAAAATGTATTTATTACATTACGTCACAATATATATACCGTCTGTTCTATAAAAAAGGCCCCGCCTTCTAGCTACTTTATTAATTATTTTAGACCCAATAACCTTATATCAAATCAAATGGCACATAAAAACCTACATTTTAACACTATCAAATTTTTTTTATCTTCAATTGTTTCAGAGTGGTGACGTCACGTGCAATTTTTTTAAATGACACTGTATATTTTTTGACATTTTCTGGTAGAGGTTTTTTTTCTCTTTTCAACAATATAAATATTTTATGCCCTTACATAAGAAAATTTTCGAGAAAAATTTAAAAACTTTTTTATCGGTGGGAGGCCACCATACAAAACTATAAACAAAAGTGTAACTCAGAAAAACAAAACAATAAACACTTTAGATTATTCTGAAATCTGACAGTTAAAGCGTTTGGCTACTATTTGTTTTGTTTTTCTGAGTTACACTTTTGCTTACAGTTTTGTATCATGGCCTCCCACTGTGAAAAAGTTTTCTAAAATAAATAATAAAGTAGCTAGAAGGCGGGGCCTTTTTTATAGAACAGACTGTATACAGTGTGTCCCCGGATAGGTGAAACAACTCTTGTGAAAGGTAAAAAATTCTCGATTTAAATTTTCATTTTTTGGGGTTCAGCCCCCCTGCTTCGTTAAAGGCGAATTTCTAACATCATTTCAGTTTTGAAAAATCAAGTATGCCTTGGAAATTTTTAAAAATCTATTTTTCTGTAAGGTAAAGTACCCTTTATGTGGCAAATACGACAAAAAGTTATAAAGAAAAGTTGTTTAGAATCAACATCTAGGCCCCTATACCAAATTTCAAAATCCGCGGCCAACTTTGATTTCTCACATTTTCTTTCAAGTTTATTTCCCAAATCAAAGAATTTTATTTTTAACAAAGTTTTTTTATTATGAAATAAAAAACTTTGTTAAAAGTAAAATTCTTTGATTTGGGACCTAAACATAAAAAGAAATTGAGAGATCAAAGTTGGCTGAGGTTTTTAAATTTGGTATAGAGGCCTATGTGTTGATTCTAAACAACTTTTTTTAATAACTTTTTGTCGTATTTGCCACATATAAGGTACTTTACCTCACAGAAAAATAGGTTTTTTAAAATTTCCAAGGCATACTTGATCTCTCAGAACTAAAATTATGTTGGAAATTCGCCTTTAACCAAGCAGGGCTGAACCCCAAAAAATGAAAATTTAAATCGAGAATTTTTTACCTTTCACAAGAGTCGTTTCACCTATCCGGGGACACACTGTATATAAAAGCTTTTGTTTTACAGTATACTCATATTAAGCATATTTAATTTCACTATTCTCAAATATCAACTGAAGAATTAACAAAATCATATTAATAAAATTATGAAACTATAAAAAACTATATTTCACAAAAATAAGACGAATCACAAAAAAAGGTTTAATTAATAGTTCTTTGAGTCTCTCCAGAACGTTTAAAAATCTTTGGCAACAATTCGGCATACTTTGTATGCAATGTGCTATCAATATTTGGGCAAAATTCAAAATTTTAAAATGATATTTTATTAATGGACTTCGTTTTCTTTAAACAGAATTATGAAAAGAAATGCTTTTTATAGTGACACAATCATGAAAGGTTACCAAAAATTTCATGACTGCCCTTTTGGAAAATATTTTTAAAAATTGCACCAATATATGCAAATGGTCCAGTTCATTTGTGGAGCAGTATATTTACAGAGTTCACATAACCACTTTCCTTTAGGAATTTTTTTAATTGTAGGCATGCTGAATGGTACCATTTTATTCTACATTTTCTGTCATAACATTTTACCATTTGTTCGCCGTCGTCTGGTTTCCTACAGTGACACCATAGCTGCAATCCATAATTAAAATAGGTACATAACATTGTAACAGATAATTCACAAAATTACAAACCTCTTCATCATATATGCCTATTACGATGTCACTGGAAATTGAACCGACACCTATAGCTCACATGTCCATGGGGATGTCGTCTGAACTTGGACCAGCACTCGTAGATGGCATATCCATGGCGATGTCACTACAACTTGAATCCAAACCAGTGGTCATAGATGGCAGAACTAATGTTAGAATCTAGTAATTTCCAAGTTTTGTATTGGTAACACTTTTGACATCTATCATATTGACATTAAATCGTTAACCTTATTTAAGCTAAACGACTCAATAAATCGGAGGCGTACTCATCATTGTGGTATGGCGCATTTCAAAACAGAATTAATAACACACACAAAAATAGCGACAATAGCAATAACAAAATAACAGATTTAACAAAATCAACAGCAATTTTCACACTTTGACTTGCACAATATCGCAAGATAGTCCAGTTACATTAGACGGACAACCGCAGCATCTGCCGAAAAAATCCAAGTGAGCTGAAATTTTGCATACACCTTTATTTTGAAATTACAAATAATGTCTCAAAAGTCCCCATCGATATGGCGCTTGCGTTTTGAGTTATTCAAGGTCAAAGGTCACAGAAATAAGTTTTTCGCAAATATCTCGCTTTCTATGGGTCGTATGACTTTTTTAGTTATTACAAAAAATGAAGGCTAGAAAATTCTCTACAAAAAAGATTATATAGCTTTTTTACATACAACTAACCGTTCAGTAAATAACACACTATTAAGTTTTGCAGACGGGTTTTACTTCTTTTTACGATAAAGAAAGTATTGGATTCACCCCAAAAATTCGGAAACTGGGTTTTCAACACATCTTCACGTTGTAGAGTCCCCTGAACCCAAAAAACATGTTTTTGCTCATTGGTCTGTGTGTCCGTCCGTCGGTCTGTCTGCCAACAGAATAACTCATTAACGAAAAGAGGTATGGCGTTGAAACTTCATATATAAGTTTTTTGTACTACCTAAATGCGACAGCAAGCTTCTGAAGAAAATCACATAACTGGTGTGTATTGATGTGAGATAAGTGATTTTTCAGTTGAATACCTCTAAAATTCAACTTGAAAATCACTCATCTCAATCAATCCACATATAAAACGTAATAAAAATGTATAGTTTGGAAAAACTCGTTGGAGCCGTTTTTGAAACACAAGAGTAAACATCATACTTCCGGTTATGCGATTTTCTTCAAAAGATAGCTGTCGCGTTTAGAAAGTACACAAAACTTATATTTGAAGTTTCAACGCCATACCTCTTTTCGTTAATGAGTTATTCTGTTGGCAGACAGACCGACGGACGGACACACAGACCAATGAGCAAAAACATGTTTTTTGGGTTCAGGGGACTCTAAAACGTGAAGATCTGTTGAAAACTCAATTTAGAATTTTTGGGGTGAATGCAATACTTCCTTTATCGTAAAAGGAAGTAAAACCCGTCTGCAAAACTCAACAGTGTGTTATTTACTGAATGGTTAGTTGTACGTAAAGCACCTGTATAATCTTTTTTGTAGAGAATTTCCTAGCCTTCATTTTTTGTAATAACTAAAAAAGTCATACGACCCATAGAAAGCGAGATATTTGCGAAAAACTTATTTCTGTGACCTTTGACGTTGAATAACTCAAATCGCAAGCGCCATATCGATGGGGACTTTTGAGACATTATTTGTAATGTCAAAGGTGTATGCAAAATCTCAGCTCACTTGGATTTTTTCGGCAGGCCGATCCTACTGTAGCTGGCCTAAGAGATTTTTGTAGGTATAGATTATAGTACAAATACATAAAATTGTGGGTTGAAGATACGAAAAGTCTATGTGACGAGTGTCCAGTATTGTTATACCGGGTGACCATAAATATCTGAGATCTCGGTAGCCATGGAATTAGCTACTTATAAATGTTGGGTTAGTATTATATTTCAATTACAATAAGTATTGGTACCTATGTAATGTAATAAAATGCAATAAGAGGAGGAGAATGTGCCCCGGATTCTGCAGTTTAGCCTACAACTCGATTATAAAAATCTCCTGTTCTAACTCCATTATTTATTGCAATCAGTAATAATTTTTGACAGACAGGAATTTTAGTTGTGATGACATTAATGACATTTATTAGTGTAGTTGTATTCATCGCTTTAGTAAAGCGGTGTTGATTCCAAAGGTAATGTGATATCAGATATTTATGGCCACCCGGTATAAAGAACAAGGTGTTGAAAGTGATTTAGGGCTTCTTGATATCAACGATTTTGCTTTGATAATAATGACGTCTTTTCAAATTCAACAGTTGCTACAATTTACTTACTTTACTTAACCGGCGTTACAATCCTTTGTGGATTTTAGCCTCCTTTACAACGTTGTTCCACCGGGCTCTGTCCTGTGCGACTCGTCTCCAGTTGAGCACCCTTAAGGTTCTCAAGTCCCGCTGAACACCGTCTAGCCATCTTTCCTTGGGTCTTCCCCTGGTCCTTCCGTAGTCCGGCCTCCATTCGAAAACGCTTTTTACTGCCCTGTCACTCGCCATCCGCTCGACATGCCCCAACCACCTGAGTCTTTGTGCTTTCACAAGACGCACTATATCTGCACCACTTATTAGCACGTCTAATTCCACGTTCGTTCTACGCCGTGGGCCATTCATATCTTGCACTGGGCCCCATATCTTCCTCATTATTGCTCTTTCTGCAGTTCGTAGTGCGTTTTGGTCTCTCATTGTTAACGACCACGTCTCGCACCCGTAGATCATCACTGGCCTTATCATTGACTTATACACCTTCCATTTGGATGCACGTTGCAGTATTTTCGATTTCATCAGATTCTTGTACATAAAATAAATTTTGTTTCCATTTGTAAACTTTAACCACACTTTTACAAACATAAACGGCAAGGATCGGTTACGTCACCGATGGCATCGGTAGGTCGGCACGACTCGGGTCAGAATATGCAGGGTTGCCAGACTGAGCGCATGCCCGTTTTAAAAATGTACTTTTGTAGGAAACGGTTTCAGAATGTACCAGATTCTTAGAATTGTACCAGGTCTGGCAACGCTGCTAATATCAAGACGCCGCCCACAAGTGTAACTACACATAGACCAGGAGTTGATGTGTTTGACCTTGGGAAGTGTTCTGCTTTATTATAGAGTTATGATTATGATTATGATACCGATGGGGCCACAATTATATACCGTGTGTCCACAGGAGGACGCACCATAGGGATAACCTAATAGAATAAAAAGATCGGCTAATGCTGTGATCGCCGGCACGCTAAAACGTTGTTTTCTGGCTTCTGACTCGCCACTGTATGAAACAATATTGTTATAAATGGTACAAGAAAAGAGACGGTGGTCACAGCACTGGTTGATATTTATATTCTATTAGCATTATCTTACTTCTATGGTGCGTACTCCTGTGGACACACGGTATAACAGCAATGAGTGGAAGTGAATAACATATAGAAACACCTTTGTAAGAAAGAGATAAACATATCCAATTTAAAATTTAGTAGGCTCATTTTTATTCCGGAAAAATCATCACATATGAAAGTTACATGTCAGCTTGGCACATCAAAAGTCAAAAATCAAAAATGACTAGACGTCTCACAGCAGAGCAAAGAAATGCGGTCATCCGCCTCTATTATAAATATGGAAGCATGCGCTTGGTAGTAGCCCATTGGCCTGAGGTGTTCCCAGAAGAGGTACCACCAACATTACTTTCTGTAAAAAGGATAGTAGATAAATTCAGGGAATCGAATAGTTTGCTTCACGCCAAGGGTGGTGGACCCCCCACTACTGTTTGTACTGAAGAAAATGATGAAATAGTATGCCAATCTCTAGTGGAAAACCCCAGTACAAGTTCTAGACGCCGTAGTGCTGAACTAGGTTTATCTAGAACTTCACTTAGGCGCATTATAAAGAAGAATAAATTTAAAGTTTATAGACCACGAGAAATGCATTTTTTAAAAGATACTGACTTTGAAAAACGAGAAAATTTTTGTGCTGCATTTCTCAATCAAATTGAAGAAGATGAACATTTTTTGGATAAAATTATTTGGACTGATGAAGCAGGTTTCAAATTAAATGGAAGTGTAAATCGAAATTCTTGTGTTCATTACGCTATTGAAAACCCTCATATTACTTTGGAAAAACGCTTAAACGAACCAGGACTGACTGTCTGGGGAGGGATTTCATCTTTTGGGGTTGTTGGTCCTTACTTTTTTCTAGAAACGGTAACTGCTCAAAATTATTTAAATATGCTGCAAAATTACGTGCTTCCGCAACTTCAGCAAAGAGAAGACTTTGGTGATTTATATTTTATGCAGGATGGCGCACCTCCCCATTTTGGAGCAGCAGTTCAAACATTTTTAAATGAACAATTTCCAGCCAAATGGAATGGAAGAAAGGGCGCTGTTGACTGGCCAGCTAGGAGTCCAGATACAACACCAATGGACTATTTTTTCTGGGCATGGATTAAAAATAAAGTGTATCAAAATAAACCCAATAATCTGGAAGAACTCGAAGAAGCAATTACAAATGCTTTTCAAGACCTTGCCCAAGAGTATGACCTTTGCTGCACTGTCTGCAGATCAGTAAAGGATCGCTTGCAACAGTGTTTAGACCAGAATGGGAAACAGTTTGAGTTTTTGCGTTAATTTTACATAAATACCTACTTATAATTACTCTTATGACGTTCTACACAGTTTAAAGTTTGTTTGTTGGTTTGTTTGTTAATGGACAAGGTTTAGGTATGCAGAGTACCAAGTACCTTAGACAGCGACTGCTTTGGTCATATGGTCAAAGTCCTACTTAGAATTTTGCAGAGAGTAAGGAGTTCTAACCCTAGCAACGGATCTTTTACATGCTACACATCGTAGTAACAAGGAACCCGCGGCTTTACATCACTTCCAAATTATGGAATTCTGTAGAGGCTTTCATACGCATTTTTTATTTTTAAAAACCTCACCTACACAAATATCAAGCTTTAAAGAGTTTGTTTTAATAGATATGACTTTTTTGTTACATATTTTTGCATTATGAGATTCTACACGTGCTTCAGTTAATTATGCAAATTATTCTTTTAATTTTAAGATACAAATACCTATGTTCTGTTGTATTTATTGACATTTTTTGACGTCTGTCATAATTTTCAAACCATACAGTTTCAGCCTGCTACAATGTAAGATAAATATATGTGTCTCTTTCTTTCATACTAAATATGCATTTTATTCACTTCCACTCATTGCTGTTATACAGTGAAAATTCATGAACTGCGAACACGAGTAAATCAAGGCGAATTTACGATTGGCTAAAAATACTCCAAGACCGATGGACAGTCGGTCTAAGGTACTCTGATATTAATCCACGGGTCGTCTGCGTTGATTGTTTAAGTAATTGTTCAACGCAGGCGCCTAGTGTATTTTTTTAAAATTAATTATTATATCACAGATAGAATGTATGAGGTACTGTTATTCTGTGATTAATTCAGGTGATAAATTCAGAGTTGAAAAACAGGATTTTTAGAGATTAACAGTACAGTAAAAGAAGGTAGTTCTTAAAGTAAAACGCATTCTGAAGAAAGAAATAATTTCTTCCGAACAAACTAACTCAGTAAAAAAAGATGCAAACAAAAATAAAACTATTTTTATTTCAAACAACAAAATTGAAGAAGTTTAAATTAGCTCTTGTTCAAAGAGCCTGCCTTCTGGCGCTAAACAATATCCTAAGCGATCATAGAAACGTATTAGTGCTAGTACTCTGAACAACCCTTTTAATTTTTAAACGCAGTTCTTCAAATCGTTAGTTGTAGTGAAAACGACTTATCAGAGGAAGTTTTAGGCATATCTGTCACAGTTTCACAAAATTCCATACTTCTGAAATGGCCAACGGGAAGAATATCGCAGCTAAATCTACTAGTTCTGCAATTTATTTAAATAAATAGTCTGGATAGTCATTAGCGGTAATACAAACCTCTTTTAAATATCTGTCTTCATTGGGAACATTAGGGCTTTTGTGCTTTTGGGGGAAACACATCCAAAGTTTCCAAAATTTGAAATAACTCCATGTAACGTTGATGATGATGAAGAACGCCTATTTCCAAATGTTGTGAAAGAATTTTGAATTTCCCGCACTGGTGTACCCCGATAATATCATTTTACAATTTGTACTGTTCCGTTACTTCGTAGTTCTCGATTTTAAGATATAAATGACAGCAGATATTAGCTACTGACAAACTGTCAACGTCAAATTCTCGGCATTTGTAAATTCGACATATCGTCTGCCGTGTTCGTAGTAAAGAAAATCTCTCTGTATATAATTGTGGCCCCATCGGTATACAGGATCTCCACTCCTACCGTGTTAAAGGACAAGTACGTCAAAATTACATCAAAGCAGCCTAATAGCACTAATACAGGTTGTGTCTATATTTACAGGTATTTTATTAAAGAAAGTATATTTTATAAGAACGAGTATAATAGGTAGGTACAGGTTAGGTAAAACAAAATAATATCAAATATAGTTTTGTTCAAACTTTCACGTTAATTTATATAATCATCTGATGGTTCAACGTTACCCCTTGAAGTTACACAGACAATCTTTGTTACCGCAATTAACAGGTGTCATTTCTGCGTCATTGTTCTCATCTAAAACGTTAGTGATTAAAAATGGAAGACGGTAATATTAAATAAAACCTTACCCTTGACGTTATGACTCGACCGTCTCTGCATATAACCACTGTGCGATCCTGATGGTCTACTTTCGAGTTCAGGGTGATTAGTTTCAGGAATTGGTTCTTCTTCTGTTCTGTTGTGTTCATATCTTCCCCCTCGTTTATTCAGAAGACCATTTTCCACTCCGTATTTGAGTGCTCTTCGTATATGATGAACCAAATTTCGGCGCTTTGATTTTATCCGCCGGGATGTCCTTCGCGTCGCTTTTACTTGTTTAACAATTTCATTGACAGTCGAGCCATTGTTGTCTTTCAAATCGGCCACAACTTTTAATACGCTATTTACTAAAAATTTTTTTTTGAAATCCCTAGAAAATGGCCATGCAGAACCAAAAGTAAGTACAGTGAAGTCGGCGGAAAGGCGTTTTTAAACACAATACTTACAAATATCTATCAGAAATTCCGAAAAACACGAAAATCACCGGCGAAATGACATAAATACGTCATTTTATTTCGGTGCGCACGCAACGCAGACGGTAGCTCGAATATGTTACTAAAGCTCGAAAAACACCAGGGGCGGCACCCATTGATTTAAAATAAATAGATAGAATGAGGAACAACTCCAGTATAGCAGACCACAACCTTTTAGTGGGTACTAAGTACACACAAATCTTAAACTGCAGCTAACCTAAAATAGCTCCTGGGCATGAGACAGAAGTGGTCTATGATACTGCATTGTAGCTAAAGTATTTACTACAGGTCTCTATACTTTTATAGTAGTTGGGGCTACGCCACACCGTTTAGGGTATTTGAGACAGTTGGCATCATAGCGGTCGCTGGAAGTGTCAATTGTGTTAGTTGAGGTACATTTTAGTTTGGTATTTACTTTTTGAAAATATACATTTTTCGCCTCTTCCGACAACAGATTCGAGTTCAGCAGGCCGTAAACTATAGGGATAGTGCAAAACCGCTTCTAAAAGTTGCAATTTAAGCGTTTCAAGCTAAACTAAATAATTACCAGAATATAGCTTGGATATATATTTAGATTTTTTAAATGTGGAGCAAAAGAAAGTGTAATGTCATTGCAATTAGTGTAAACAATATTGTTTTTTATTGAAACAAAACCTTGTGGCCATATACCGGGTGTCAACGAATTTATTAGACAAGTAATAACTTCTAGACTATTAGGTGTATCAAAATGAGATTTGGTATAGGTAAATGGTATAGGGAGAGGAGAGTTTTCCTATATTTTTCACTTTCCGGTTTCACCGGAAATGGCTCCTGTTTCGAATTTTTAAATTAAACACCCTGTATACTTTTGCATATTTGGATTTCTGAGACAATTTTGGATCAGTATGTGACATTTTAAAAACTTATCCATGGCACACTTGACAAAAGTAAATAAATTATTATCCAGTATTTTGCTTAGAAATATTTAACTTATGAGCTTATTTTTAATCCAATCGCAAATAAATTAGTATCGTTAGATTCGCCAAAAAATCCTCTTTTCGGAAAGTGCTTGTCAAAAAAGGGTCGCCATTTGAAAAAAAATAGTTAGACAAGAAAACGTGCTTTGGCCAACTTGTCTTATTCCTATCTATCATACTAATCACTAAAACTTTGCGATTGTAATTTTCTAACATCACCTGAGGTCTTTAGATTAGTTTGCGTCTGATCATGGCCACCTAGATGCCATATTAAAAGTGGCTCTAAAAAAATCAAGTAGGCTTTAAAACTTTTTAAAATGTTACATTCTGATCCAAAATTGTCTCAGAAATCCAAATATGCAAAAATATACAGAGTGTTCCATTTAAAAATTCGAAATCGGAGCCATTTCCGGTGAAACCGGAAGTGACCGGAAAGTGAAAAATATGCGAAAATTCTCCTCTCCCTATACCATTTACCTATACCAAATCTCATTTTAATACACCTAATACTCTAGAAGATATGACTTGTCTAATAAATTCGTTGACACCCGGTATAGTATTTTACACAGCAAACTGTATTTTCTTATTTCTACTGCAGCAATCAGCAACGGAGTCAGACAAACGTCTAAACGACAAGTATGTTGTCTCTTTAAGCAGATCTTCAGCTTTAAACGGAAGATGCCAACCAGCAACTGATGAGCACTTCCGCATTCAGCAATTGGAAGTGTTTTTACATTAAGAACAGATGATTCCCACCTGTTATCTATGAGAATATAATCAATCTGATTTCGGTAACCTGTTGGAGAAGTCCAAGTGTATAAGCCCCTGACATATTGTGTTCATTATCGCTTATTGATTTCCAACACAGAACTCAATACATTTTTCACCACTAGAATTTCTCATACCTGTACCATAATACCCAACGCTTTTAGTAAGTTATGTAGCGCTAACCTTTGCATTAAAATCACCGAAAACAGTTTTAATTTCCTTCTTTGGTGTAGCCTGTACAATATTCTCTAATGAATTATAAAAATTATCAATATCATCTTCACAGACGTTTGATGTTGGAGCATAGATTTGTATGAAATGAATAGTGCACGGCTTGGCATTTAATTTTATGGTTATAATACGATCACTAATGGGATTATATGCAATAACATATTTGGCAAAAACTTTATTAGAAACAAAAGCAACTCCATTTTTTGTTAATTTATCGTTTCCTGAATAGTATATTATAATACCACTGGAAGATGTAAAATGTCCGTTACCCTTGAGATGTGTTTCACTTAAGCCTAAGCAAGGAATATTTAGTCGTGACATTTCTTGTTCGACGAAATATAACTTTCCTGGTTGCAGCAGTCTTATAATGTTCCACGTACCATAACGATGTGTATGATGCAACTTTAAAATGGAATTGTTTTCAGTATCAGTAGCCGATTTCGCATGCAGTGCCTAATGAATCACACTGTCATGCCCGGTAGCACACTTCTCACTACTTACTCCGGGCCTAGAGCAGCGCCGTTTGTCACACTAGTACTATTTGACATTATAATATCCATTGGTTCTCATGGAACAATAGGGTTGGAACTCCTTAGTCTCAGCAAAATTCTAAGTAAGAACAAAGAGTACTATATTTATATAAATATAGTAGTCTTTGGTAAGACTTGGACCGTATGACCATAGCATTTGGTGTCTAATGTACCTGGTACTCCACGTGCCTAGATCTTGTCTATAACAAATAATCATGCAAAGAACTACATTTTAGAATATAAGATCATTTCTTGTGCTTGGGTTGTCATTACTAGAATTTAGTTATAATTTAGTTCCACTTTGAAATGTCATAGGTACAATACTTAATTAAAACCATATATCTAATACTTACTATATTGCTAGCGGCTATGAGTGGGAAACTCACCCATGAAGTGAGACACACAACCAACTCCTTCATGTATATGGTGAGCTGTGAGCAAGCGCGGCGGCGTCGTCCGCCCAATGGGGAAGTGGTCAAGTTTAAAATTCGTTTCTAAAGGCGGAGTTCGAATTCTCACGCATGCGCACGAGACGCGTTATACTCTAAGTGAGACTATGTCGGCGCCGTAATGTTTTATGAAGTTTCCAGGCCCTACCAGCAATATATGTGTATTATATATATGACTAAAACATTAAATAATTATAGGTTATGTTACAGATTTGTGAGAATTTTAACATTATTTTGTTGGAATTCGTGTCATAGTATTTTTATAGTATTGCAGTTAGAACGACGTAAAATTTATATTTCAGAATAACAAAAAGGCCTATGTGGCAAATGTTTACAAAACATCAACATTGTGCCAGGAAGAACTTAATAAATTAATCCAAAACCATCGACAAACTGAGAATTTTTACATTTTTCAACATTGTGTTGTGCTTCTGCTGTTGTATCTTTTGTTAGATCAGTTTATCAAAGCGGAAGAGGTCAACTTGATAATTCCAAATCCGAATCTTTATAGAATCGGACTACTCTGCTAACGAAATTACCAAAGGAAGAACTTCAACCACATAATGTTCTCCAATACATTTCACCCAATCACTCCTCATAAGTAATTCACAGTGCTTAATGCAGTTTCTCCACTTGTCAGCATCGCATTTGTTCAAGACTTCCCCTCCAGCTCTTCTGACATTTTATATTGAATTTGAAGCTGACATTATATTATTATATATATTTTTTATTTAAATTAGTATTTTTTAAATGTTTTAAGGCCTTTCGGGATCTTTGCCCATATATTCTCTTAGTTATCCACTCCTATCAATGGGATTCTACAATTTTTTTACAGCTAACTATATTTTTATTTTGGAGCTAACAATAAACTGCATAATAATCTTATAACCTTCAAAACTGTTACTGGATAACAGGGTGATAATATCGATGGCATAGGGGTTTGAATACCTAACAGTTTGTTGTAAAATACTGTACGTTCTACAGCATAATTTGGACATGCAAAAATTAAATGATTTAAATGTTATGTGTATGTAGAATTTTACTATTCCACCATAGCTTATCATTAATCGCTGGATGTGTGTATCCATATTGTGTTGGGTGCGAGGCAATATAATTTTTCTAATGCTCATTCCACTGTACATTTAGTATGTCCTGTTTATTTTTTAATAATGCGTCTTCAGCAGTAACTTTTTCCTGAATTAAGCCCTTTTAGCTAACCTATCGACTATTTCATTATCTAGAATATTTGCCTGCCCTCTCACCCAGTAAAGTCTCACTTCGATATTGGTTGCCTTAAGTATGTTTAATAATTTTTTAATTCTTAATATAACTATGTTGGCCTATAAAACATTCTCATTTTTCTTTAAAGCCATTAGTACGCTTTGAGAATCTGTCATTATTACCTAGTTCACTCCGCCATCTTCTTGGTGATGCTCCAAGGCTTTTAAGGATTGCTAAGTCTCCACTATGAAAATAAAGGTTTGGCGAGGTAACCTAAACATTTTATGTTCTTTGGTGATATAATTATAAACCGCGCACCCATATCCATCTACTGTCTTGGAGCCATCGGTAAAAATTAATGATCCCTTTATCTTAGCAATTAGTAGTTGGTCTCCTCTCTAACAACCTCGAGTGATAAGGGGAATTATCCGTAATTATAGCACATGTATTTCCAATGCCAGTTAGAGCAAGGATCAACTGATTTTTTACCCACTTTTGAAAAAGGTAACACCCCGTTAAGACACCACCGCCATCAATACATGAAGCACTGTTAATTTCTTACCTGCTGATGTCAGTTTCTTACTATTATTACATATATCATCATCTTTCGTATCACGCTTTCGTGATGCTATGTTCAGGTTTAGTCTAGGTAAATAAAAGTCACTTCGTTCTAGCCGAAATATATTTTGAAGAATTTTAATTTGCTTGCCAACAGAAATTTTGAATCAATTGTTTTTTATATTTGTGCCCCTTCGATTTCAATAGTTTGTAAAATTTTTCATAACCCTGTGTGTTTTCCAAATTCAATCTAGCATGGTCCAATAAGTTGTGGAAAGTAAAATGCTCGTTTTCTCTGTGGCAGTCGCAAATTTTTCGTGTGACTAATAAGAAGCGTTTTAAAAATGGATGTACAAGAGTACAGAGTAATTGAAACCTCGAGGAGGTTTTATATAACGGTTACAGTTTTCGTGTGAAAAAAGCAAATATGGATGGTTCGATTTTTACTTCCCTCGTCTGAAAGACGAAGAAAGTATTGTAATCACGAAAAAATCACCTTCTGAAATTTCTTCAGATCTTCACGTTTCAAGGTTTCTAGATGACGAAAAACAGGTTTTCTCAATTCCGTCTGTCTGTCTGTCTGTTGGCAGTATAGCTCAAAAACTATTTGTCGGAGGAAGATTATATTTTGCATACATATTATACCAATTGGGCCATAATTATATACAGGGTGAGTCAATAGTGAGAGATCGGAACTCTGCTTTTCAACCGTTCAAGATAAGAAAAAAATGTAATCGCCTCCCCACATAGTTTTTCGCTCTGCATCACTCAAAAATATTTTCTGTTGTACAGGATGAGCCATAACTAAGGTACGTATGTTAACTTTTTTTTTTCAAATGGAACACCCTATATTTTATTACATATTCTTATTGGCGTTTGAAATAGGTTTATGGCAGTATAAAATGTTTGACGTTTTGGTGCAACGTTGCCATTTTAAAAATTATTTATTAAAAATTTCTTCGAATACATGTGTTTTCTTTAAAAAATCCCAGGAGCTTAGTTTTGAAGTTATAACGTTAAAATTTTGGATCCATAAGGAGAAAGGCCAGTTCTATCCACCTGGTACAATAAGGTTTGGCTTTACTGTACAGGAGGGTCACAAATTAATTTTAAATTTCGCGTAATTCGGAAGGTCATAACTTTATTTTTTCAAATGGCACCCCCTGTATTTTTTACACAACTGGATTCGTCTGTGATCTGGCTACATTTTTTATTAAGTATAACCTATACTGAAAATGCATAGTTTTAGAGATATTGGACATTTTTCGTTGCTCTGACTGCTAAAAGATGCCAACTTCATGTAAAACAGAGTGCTATGGAAAAAAAGTAACATTCTACTTAGAGTGCTATGTCAGCAGGTGTCATTTTTAGTTTTACTATTGTCACTGTTAGGGCATGTTTCAATAATTGCAATTTCTCTAAATGGATTTAAGATTACAAGAGCAAATCGACATGATTTATTGTTTGGGGGAAGGCGAGAGAAATGCTCTCCTTGCGGCAAGAATTTACGCGCAGAGATATCCCGAAAGGCGGCATCCGAGGCGAGTTGATTTTGAAAAACTAAGAGAAAGATTCGAGAGAACTGGGCACGTAGAATTTGAAAAAACTAAACGAAGAAGAAACATTTCCAACGAGGAGAATGAATTGTTGGTGTTGGGTACTATTGTGGAGAACCCACATATTAGCACTAGGAAAATAAGCCGTGAGTTAGAGTTCAGTCAAACGTCTGTATCTAGAATAATTAGAAAAGCCAAATTTCATCCATACCACATACAACCTGTACAAGAGCTTAATCAAGACGATTTTGACAATCGTCTAGCATTTGCAAATTGGGCTTTGAGAAGAAAGGATAAACAAGACGACTTTTTCGATTTGATTTTATTCACCGACGAAGCGACATTCCACAAAAATGGATTTGTCAATCGCCACAACTTCCACTATTATGACAACAATAACCCGCATTTCATTAGACCAGTGGATCATCAACATAGGTGGTCATTGAATGTGTGGGGTGGTATCGTCGGAGATTATGTTCTTGGACCATATTTCTTTGATGGAAATGTAAACGCTGAGCGCTATTTGCAATTTTTAACAAATGAATTTCAAGATTTTATAGACGACTTGCCAATTGCGATTGTCCAGAAGATGTGGTTTCAGCAGGATGGAGCCCCACCCCACTACAGCCATATTGTCAGGGCATATTTGAATGCCGAATTTCAAGACAGATGGATAGGGAGGGGAGGTCCAGTGAATTGGCCAGCAAGATCCCCTTATCTCACCAAGGTCGACTTTTCTCTATGGGGGTTCGTGAAGGAAATTGCGTACACAGAAGCTCCAACAACAGTCGAGAATATGAAAGATCGAATACTTAATGCTTTTCAAACAATAAATCAACAAATGTTGCGAAATGTTGGCAGTTCGTTTGCTAAGAGAATGCAAGTTTGTAGACAAGAACACGGTCGCCATATTGAACATATCATTTGAGTTAGTTAGGTTAGGTGTTAGGTGTATGTACCCACTGGCCATGTTGTGAAAATGTTTGTTCCACATTATTATTATTATGTATTAAAATTATTATTTCTTTTATTTTGTTTTATTCTCGTGAGAACCTTGAATTGTTATTGCGCTGCAATAATAAGAGAAGAACTAAAAATGTCACTTTTTTCCATAGCACTCTGTTTTACTTGAAGTTGGCTTCTTTTAGCAGTCAGAGCAACAAAAAATGTTCAATATCTCTGAAACTATGCATTTTCAGTATAGGTTATATTTAATAAAAAATGTAGCCAGATCACAGACGAATCCAATTGTGTAAAAAAATACAGGGGTGCCATTTAAAAAAATGAAGTTATGACCTTCCGAAGTACGCGAAATTTAAAATTAATTTGTGACCCTCTTGTACAGTAAAGCCAAACCTTATTGTACCAGGTGGATAGAACTGGCCTTTCTCCTTATGGATCCAAAATTTTAACGTTATAACTTCAAAACTAAGCTCCTGGGATTTTTTAAAGGAAACACATGTATTCAAAGAAATTTTTAATAAATAATTTTTAAAATGGCAACGTTGCACCAAAACGTCAAACATTTTATACTGCCATAAACCTATTTCAAACGCCAATAAGAATATGTAATAAAATATAGGGTGTTCCATTTGAAAAAAAAAAGTTAACATACGTACCTTAGTTATGGCTCATCCTGTACAACAGAAAATATTTTTGAGTGATTCAGAGCAAAAAACTATGTGGGGAGGCGTTTACATTTTTTTCTTATCTTGAACGGTTGAAAAGCAGAGCTCCGATCCCTCACTATTGACTCACCCTGTATAACAGCAATGAGATAACATGAACAACAAAATAGAATGCTTGAGTAAGAAAGTGATGACCATACGATACAATTATTTTAGTAGGCATGTTTAATTGACTTATGTCATAATTAAAATAAGCGTAATGCCTACTCGAATATTTAATACTCTGTTTATTGTTATTATTTATTTAGAGTTGAAGTTCGGACGTAGAAGTGAACACACGCGTGCGGGACGCGCCGATACAATTTTTCAAAGATCTTGAAGTTTATCGCGCGGAAAACACGCAGGTGCAGTAAAAAGCGAGACAGTGAAGTTAAAGGTATAAACGCAATCGTGCAGATATCAAGAGTATTTCTAGTGCGCGTAGAATTGGTTTAGCAGCACAGCTATCGCAGGTCAAGCACACAAGCCGCATAAGATAAACAATAAAAATGCAAATGGCAACAAAACTTGGATTTGATAGTGAAGGTTCGTCGACCGAAGACACCAAGAAAAGGGAAGCAAGTTTCGAAATATTCAATAGAAGTAAAAGAACAATGCGGTCACCGGATAAAAATCCTACAGTAAGGAAGAAGGAATGATTGAGTTGAAAGACATGATGAAACAGTTGTTAAGAGATATGGGTGAAATGAGAAAAGAACAGCAAGGGTTTATGAGCGAAATTAGAGAGCTAAAAGAAGAAAACACAAAATTAAACGAAAGAATTGAAAATCTCGAAAATAAGTTGGAAATCGCGGAGAAGAGGGAGAGGAAAAATAATATAGTAATAAAGGGAGTAGCTTTTCATGAACAAACGTGTAGGGAAGGGGTAAAAGAGTTTTTGGAAAAGGAACTAGGAGTTAAGGCTACAATTGTCGCAGCGCAAATAATAAAACAAAGGAAGCGCTGCCTGTAGTAATTGCGAAAGTTGAAAAATGGGAAGAACAGATGGAAATATTTAAAAACAAAAATAAACTGAAAGGTACCAAACGCTATATAGGTAGTGACCTAAGCCCAAAAGAGAGACAAATACAGGCAAATCTACGAAGTATAGCAAAAAAGCAGAGAAAAAACGGGAAAGAAGCAAAAGTAGGTTACGGAAAAATTTTTATTAACAAAGAGCAATGGGATTGGGACCAAAAAGCAGGCATTTTAGAAAAGAAAACGGAACTCTATCGAAAAAAACTGAAAGGAAGAGAAAGGGATGGAAACACGATGACGGCAATGGCAGGATATAGAATACACGAAATAGTAAATTATAGCAACAGTACAATAAGGGCAAATAGAAAAGCAAAACAAAAACGAAATAGAGTGAAGGAGATAGTCAGATTGGGTACATGGAACGTCAGAGGAATTCGGGAGGTAGGCGCGCAAAAAAACCTGAACAGAGAAATGAAAAAAATTCAAATGGATATAGTCGCTCTACAGGAAACTAAAGTGAGTGGCAACGAAATAATTGAAACAGAAGATTACGTAATATTTAATAGTGGAAACGAAAACAGGCTGAGTAGGATTTTTATTAAAAAATCTGGTGTGATACACTCACACAACTTCCTTTTACAGTGATCTTATAATTAGTTAAATATTTAATTTTTAATTTTTAAGCATTTGTCAAAAATTTTCAAAAATTACGAATTCTACAAAAACGGTACAAAATAGAGCGTTAGTTGAAGAGACAAATTTTCTCTAAAATCTTAAGCAGAATTCAAAAATGTAATAATATACCGGGTGTTCTATTTAAAATAGGAGTTAATAAAAAAAATAGAAAAAAAAACAAAAGAAACCCACTTTAGAAGTATTCAACTGGAAAATCACCTATCTCACGTTAATGCACATTAAAAATGTAATAAAAATGTTAAGTCTGAAAAAAATCGTTAGAGCCGTTTTTGAAAAAATCGAAAAAAACTAAAAAATCACAAGAGTAAACACCTACTTCCGGTTATGCGATTTTTTTAAAAAGCTTGCTGTCTCATCTACATAGTACACAAAACTTATATATGAAGTTTCAACGCCATACCTCTTTTCGTTTTTGAGATATTCTGTTCACAGACACACAGACAGACAGACACACAGACAGACAGACAGACAGACAGACAGACACACAGACCAATGAAAAAAAATATGTTTTTTGGGATCAGGGGACTCTAAAACGTGAAGATCTGTTGAAAACTCAATTTCGAATTTTTGGGGTGAATCCAATACTTCCTTTATGGTAAAAGGAAGTAAAAAAGAAATAAAAGCATCAGTAATTAGCTTTACACCAGTGTCAGAAAGGTTATGTATGCTAAGAATCAGGGGAAAGTACCAAAAAATAAGCATCATAAACATGCACGCACCAACGGAAGAATCATGTATAGCTGTAAAGGAACACTATTACGAAGAAGTAGAAAGAATATACGAAACAATACCAAACTATGATGTAAAAATTGTAATCGGAGACATGAAAGCTCAAATAGGAAGAGAGCACATCTATAAACCGACAATAGGAATTCACAGTAAGCATGCCTGTAGCAACGAGAACGGAAGGTTGTTAATAGATTTTGCGAAGGGAAGAAATCTTGTCATTAAAAATACGTATTTTGCACACAAAGTAATACATAAAGGAACATGGACGTCTCCGAACGGAATATCAATAAACCAGATAGACCATGTACGAATAGAGAAACGATCAGAGAAGTGCATAAAGGATGTAAGAACGTACAGAGGACCCGATGTGGACACTGATCACTTTATGCTAGGAATCAAGATAAAGCAAACATTACCAAAAAGCCAGAAAGTCAACTATGGAAAACGTGAAAGATATGATGTAGAGAAACTGAAAAATGAAGAAATACTAAAAATATACAATGCCAAAGGAATGGAAAGAAGCAATATTACATCCATTACATAAGAAAGGATCAAAGCTAGAATGCCGGAATTATAGGGGAATTGCCAGGGCCGTAGCCACCACCGGGGCAGCCGGGGCAGCGCCCCGGGGCCCCCGAACATAGGGGGCCCCCGAAAGCGGAGGAAGTTTTTTTACGAAATTGTCTTAAAAAGGTATTGAACCAAACTGCCAAACTTGAGAAAATCTGTTAATAATTGATCACAGCTCACTTTCGCCAACTTTATCCTGATGTGTGTACAGCATGTGTTATGTACAACAGCTCCTGTGGCAGTAGCTAAGGCCGAACGGTCATTTTCAAAACTGAAATTGATCAAGAATTACATACGAAGCACTATGGGACAGGAAAGGCTCAGCAATCTAGCTTTGCTTTCAATTGAATATGATAGAGCTCAACAAATTAACTTTGATAAAGTAACCAATGACTTTGCTTGTAATAAAGTTAGGAAACAGAATTTTATGTGATCTTGTTTTCAGTAAAACTCAACCTGTGTAGACTTAGGATATTGTAATGTTGCAAGTTTTATATGCATGCTTGCATGCGTATAACGGGTGGTACTCCGCCTGGTGCAGACGTTTTTACATGGCGATAGGCGCCTTCTGCGTGATTTAACGACTACCATTGTGCATATAATACAAGATCTAACGTCGCAGAATGGGTGCATTGTGGGCGGAGCCTCAAATTCAACCAATAAGAAATGCGCCCACAAAGGACACGAATGGTAGTAGTACTGAAGTGTATTGTGGAAGACGCAGTCTATGTCAAATTCGAGGTTAGGTTTTGAGTCAGTTTGTGTCAGACTGACGAAAAACTTAACCTGCTAACCCCGAATTTGACATCGACTGACAGTGCCAGCAACAAAATACGATCGCGGCCATGGTTACACCATGATCGCGGTCATGATGGATTTCCTGAGTAGGCGCATTGGGGATTGGTTGACATCTCCCCTTTACTTTCTGAACGACTGCGCATCTACGGGAACGTTTCAACTTGTATTCTTTACACCATGACGACTACCACTAAATTAATAATAATAACCGGGACCGATGCAGTATAAAGCTAACGACTTAGCCAACTGGTTAGCAAGCTTCTACAGTTTTATATTAAACTCAGTGTGACAAGTTAATATGTGTTTTGTCTGTTTTAAATGCCCATTCTTCTATCTTAACAGGAAAAAACAC
Organism: Agriotes lineatus; assembly: GCA_940337035.1. Taxonomy (NCBI): domain Eukaryota; kingdom Metazoa; phylum Arthropoda; class Insecta; order Coleoptera; family Elateridae; genus Agriotes; species Agriotes lineatus. The sequence continues at coordinate 107,912 of CALNHX010002556.1, read as the reverse complement.
CAAATAGCAACCCTATTAAAAAGGCTTACTAAATGAAAGTGGTGTAGAGGTAAAGGGGAAGATAACGTGGGGGCCCCATAATTATTTGTTGTCCCGGGGCCCCTGGGAATTGCCTTACTAAATGTAACGTCCAAGATCTTAGCAACAGTTATAAAAAACAGGTTATCCAAGGAGATTGATAGTAAAATTGGAGAATACCAATGTGGTTTCAAGAAAAATAGATCGGTGGTTGACCAAATTTACAGCCTCAAGGAAATTCAAGCTGAAAGTCATACATACAAACTTAGAACATACGTGGCATTTATAGACTTCAAGCAGGCATACGACAGTGTCAACAGGTCAAAACTATTGGAAGCGTTGCAAGAACTACAAGCAGGCAGAAAGTTAATAAGCTTGGTTAAAATGACAATAGAAGGAACAGTGAACAGAGTAAGAATAGAAGGAGTGCTATCAGAAAGTTTCGAAGTCAAAAATGGGTTAAGACAAGGAGATCCATTATCTGCATTGTTATTCAACTGTGTACTGAAAAAAATACTAACTGATGCAAGGATTAACAAAACAGGACTATTGTATCACAAGAGACACCAATGTTTAGCGTTTGCTGACGATGTGACACTAATAACAAGAAGTAAAGAGGAGTTGGCAACAGTAATAAAAAATTTAGAGGAAGCTGCCCACTGTATGGGCCTGGAAATAAATGAAGATAAAACGAAATACATGATTTGGAAAGATAAAGAATTCACGAACAACAGCTATTTAGAAGTAAAAACAAACAAAGGTAAAACTTACAAATTCGAAGAAGTTCAAAGTTTTAATTATCTGGGAACAACGATTGGAAAAACACCGGGAAGTAGCGAAGAAATTGCAGTAAGACTCATGAAAGGAAACAGGTGTGTGTACGCTCTAAACAAGTTTTTAACGAGTAAAGTTATTTCGCGCGCGGCAAAGTTTCGAATTTATAAAACGGTGATTAGACCGGTGGTGACATACGCGTGCGAAGTGTGGGCGTTACGAAAAGCCGACCAATTAGCTCTGAGTGTATGGGAAAGGAAAGTGTTGAGAAAAATATTGAGTGGGAAGCGAGTTGGCGACAGATGGGAAAGGAGAACAAATGAAGAAGTGAAGATTCTCTTCGACCAGCCGACAATAATTGGAGTAATTAAGGCACAAAGGTTGAGGTGGCTGGGGCACATCTCTAGAATGCCCTTAGAACGAGTACCTCAACAAATCTTTAGAAGCAGTTTAGGAGGAGTAAGAAGAAGAGGAAGCCCTAGAAAAAAGTGGTACGAGGAGGTTTAGAATGACCTAGGTGAAATGGGCATTACAAACTGGAAGCGAAGTGTAGAAAATCGAAAGCAGTGGCAAACAATAGCGAACCAAGCCATGGGCCTGCTAGGCCTTTAGTGCTGATATATATATATATATATATATATAGCTTTAGTACTTCCTTTTGATCTCCTACTAAATTGCCTTCCTTATCTTTGTAGAATGTCGGTTTAACCTGGTGCCCGTGCTTATTTCTCCTTACTCCTTGATAAAAATTGCGAATTTCTTTATTTTTGAACTTTTCTTCGATGCTTTTTATAGTTTTTTCAACATGTTTCCTCTTTTTCTCTCTGATTATTCCTTTGCATCTGCGTCTTTCCTCTCTGTACTTAGCTTTATTTTCTTCCGTAGTTAATGCTAGCATTTTTATTCTGGTTTTTGACCCTTTTTCTAATGCATCTACGCAATTTTGGTCAAACCATTCATTTTTACCTTTTGGTTTCTCTACAATTTTTTCTGCTGCACTTTTAATGACCGTTGCAATGTTTGCCCAGATCTCCTCTATATTTTCATTGTCATTTGCTGTTAACTTCAGTTCCACCTCTTCCTTGTATATTTTTAGTATTTCTTCATTTTTCAGTTTCTCTACATCATATCTTTCACGTTTTCCATAGTTGACTTTCTGGATTTTTGGTAATGTTTGCTTTATCTTGATTCCTAGCATAAAGTGATCAGTGTCCACATCGGGTCCTCTGTACGTTCTTACATCCTTTATGCACTTCTCTGATCGTTTCTCTATTAGTACATGGTCTATCTGGTTTATTGATATTCCGTTCGGAGACGTCCATGTTCCTTTATGTATTTCTTTGTGTGCAAAATACGTATTTTTAATGACAAGATTTCTTCCCTTCGCAAAATCTATTAACAACCTTCCGTTCTCGTTGCTACAGGCATGCTTACTGTGAATTCCTATTGTCGGTTTATAGATGTGCTCTCTTCCTATTTGAGCTTTCATGTCTCCGATTACAATTTTTACATCATAGTTTGGTATTGTTTCGTATATTCTTTCTACTTCTTCGTAATAGTGTTCCTTTACAGCTATACATGATTCTTCCGTTGGTGCGTGCATGTTTATGATGCTTATTTTTTTGGTACTTTCCCCTGATATTTAGCATACATAACCTTTCTGACACTGGTGTAAAGCTAATTACTGATGCTTTTATTTCTTTTTTTAATAAAAATCCTACTCAGCCTGTTTTCGTTTCCACTATTAAATATTACGTAATCTTCTGTTTCAATTATTTCGTTGCCACTCACTTTAGTTTCCTGTAGAGCGACTATATCCATTTGAATTTTTTTCATTTCTCTGTTCAGGTTTTTTTGCGCGCCTACCTCCCGAATTCCTCTGACGTTCCATGTACCCAATCTGACTATCTCCTTCACTCTATTTCGTTTTTGTTTTGCTTTTCTATTTGCCCTTATTGTACTGTTGCTATAATTTACTATTTCGTGTACCTATTCTATATCCTGCCATTGCCGTCATCGTGTTTCCATCCCTTTCTCTTCCTTTCAGTTTTTTTCGATAGAGTCCCGTTTTCTTTTCTAAAATGCCTGCTTTTTGGTCCCAATCCCATTGCTCTTTGTTAATAAAAATTTTTCCGTAACCTACTTTTCTTCTTTCCCGTTTTTTCTCTGCTTTTTTGCTATACTTCGTAGATTTGCCTGTATTTGTCTCTCTTTTGGGCTTAGGTCACTATCTATATAGCGTTTGGTACCTTTCAGTTTATTTTTGTTTTTAAATATTTCCATCTCTTCTTCCCATTTTTCAACTTTCGCAATTACTACAAGCAGCGCTTCCTTTGTTTTATTATTTGCGCTGCGACAATTGTAGCCTTAACTCCTAGTTCCTTTTCCAAAAACTCTTTTACCCCTTCCCTACACGTTTGTTCATGAAAAGCTACTCCCTTTATTACTATATTATTTTTCCTCTCCCTCTTCTCCGCGATTTCCAACTTATTTTCGAGATTTTCAATTCTTTCGTTTAATTTTGTGTTCTCTTCTTTTAGCTCTCTAATTTCGCTCATAAATCCTTGCTGTTCTTTTCTCATTTCACCCATATCTCTCTCTACTGTTTCATCATGTCTTTCAACTCAATCATTCCTTCTTCCTTACTGTGGGATTTTTTTATCCGGTGACCGCATTGTTCTTTTACTTCTATTGAATATTTCGAAACTTGCTTCCTTTTTCTTGGTGTCGACGAACCTTCACTATCAAATCCAAGTTTTGTTGCCATTTGCATTTTTATTGTTTATCTTATGCGGCTTGTGTGCTTGACCTGCAATAGCTGTGCTGCTAAACCAATTCTACGCGCACTAGAAATACTCTTGATATCTGCACGATTGCGTTTAGACCTTTAACTTCACTGTCTCGCTTTTTACTGCACCTGCGTGTTTTCCGCGCGATAAACTTCAAGATCTTTGAAAAATTGTATCGGCGCGTCCCGCACGCGTGTGTTCACTTCTACGTCCGAACTTCAACTCTAAATAAATAATAACAATAAACAGAGTATTAAATATTCGAGTAGGCATGACGCTTATTTTAATTATGACATAAGTCAATTAAACATGCCTACTAAAATAATTGTATCGTATGGTCATCACTTTCTTACTCAAGCATTCTATTTTGTTGTTCATGTTATCTCATTGCTGTTATATATAATTATGGCCCAATTGGTATAATATGTATGCAAAATATAATCTTCCTCCGACAAATAGTTTTTGAGCTATACTGCCAACAGACAGACAGACAGACGGAATTGAGAAAACCTGTTTTTCGTCATCTAGAAACCTTGAAACGTGAAGATCTGAAGAAATTTCAGAAGGTGATTTTTTCGTGATTACAATACTTTCTTCGTCTTTCAGACGAGGGAAGTAAAAATCGAACCATCCATATTTGCTTTTTTCACACGAAAACTGTAACCGTTATATAAAACCTCCTCGAGGTTTCAATTACTCTGTACTCTTGTACATCCATTTTTAAAACGCTTCTTATTAGTCACACGAAAAATTTGCGACTGCCACAGAGAGAACGAGCATTTTACTTTTCACAACTTATTGGACCATGCTAGATTGAATTTGGAAAACACACAGGGTTATGAAAAATTTTACAAACTATTGAAATCGAAGGGGCACAAATATAAAAAACAATTGATTCAAAATTTCTGTTGGCAAGCAAATTAAAATTCTTCAAAATATATTTCGGCTAGGACGAAGTGACTTTTATTTACCTAGACTAAACCTGAACATAGCATCACGAAAGCGTGATACGAAAGATGATGATATATGTAATAATAGTAAGAAACTGACATCAGCAGGTAAGAAATTAACAGTGCTTCATGTATTGATGGCGGTGGTGTCTTAACGGGGTGTTACCTTGTCAGGTCATTTTGGTATTTTAAGTAGCCACCTAGGCTTTAGGGCAGCGTGCCCGTATGCTAAACCCTTTTAGTTACTTATTTGGCTCCATCGCCTAATTCTACAATAATGATTTTGCACATATTTGACCCCAAACGCAGTATTTCTCGTCAGTTGGAGCACCCCTTTGCTGCTACTTTGGCAGCCGGGTGTTATCGCTCGCAAGAATTCCGAAGCTTCTAGAAATCACTCCGTTGAGGCGCTTCGCCATTGGTTGTCTTTGATACCGGAATTAATTTGTTTTGTGGAGCACATCGCCATTGGCTGCCGAGAGTCACGTGGCAACGCCGTTTGGCTCACGCCACTTCAAGCGTCCTAACGCTTTTTGCTTGAGAGTTCAAGTCAGGCCGTTGATCGAAGAAGTCGCAGAGTGTGCCGTTTCGCGGCGTTCCCGCTATTTGCGGGGACGCCAGCCTGTTTTTCCCGTCTCGTGCTGTTTCAGCGAATGTTGCCGAATATGCCATCATTTAAGAGGTCGCGTGTGGTTGTGTGAGTGGCACGTCTTTAGGCCAAGGCGTAGGTGTGTGAAGGGCTTCTTGGGGCCAGTTCTGCGTTGGTGAGAAAGGGGGCTTTCCCTTTGCAACTTGCTGTTTCGAGGATCTTTCTAGGCAGGACGAAGTAGGCCTCTTTGCCGTTGTAGTGTGCTCTCAGGAGAGCGTCCTAACGCCGCCATCTTGGCGGATTCCAGCCCGTTTACCCCTAATGCCGTGTTTTGGCGATTGAGCTGCCACAGACTGCCGCCTTCTACCAACTGACTGCACGCCACTCTCATGGACCGTCTGCGGACTAAGGTATTTGTAATTGCAACCATTTAAACATAGTAACTGTCACTTGTGCGAGCGTTGGTGCTTTGTGCTCAACTTTATGTGGGCGGATGCATGCCCCTTGCTTGCTTGTCGCGGCTTTTAATGCCGGTTTGAGGCCACCATGCTGCAAGACGCTACTTTGGTAGCCTGCTAGTAAGTTCATGTGCGCGAGTTTCGCGTTTCATCGCCTAAATAGCTAAAGAACTCTGCGCTTATGATTTGGTGTTACGTTTGTGCTAATTTTTAATTCAGTAACGTTAGGTGCGCGATCTTCGCTATATTGTACCGATTAATACCTAAATAGAATTAACGCCTCGCCGTGCTGGGCCTGCCGCGCCCTAAGCTGTTCGAGTTTTTCTTTGTTTGTGTTTGCGAGGGCTTTGTGCTTTGCTTCCTAGGTGTTAACCGCAGGTCGGCGTCTGTTATCGCGCACTAACGCGCCCTTTTGCCGGAGCGCGTATTTCTAAACTGTACTCTAATATGTAAAGGGTCGAGCCCACTGCGGCCGGCCACCCATAGCGTGTTGTTCATTAGCATAGCGCGTCCATCAGCTGGTGCTTAACGTAAGCAGTAACATAAGCTTGGCGGCACGATTTGCTGCCCAGATGTAATTAGCGATCAATAGACGTATATTTAGTTAAGGGACGTATTATTCCTATTCGACCTGTGCATGCTTTGTTTCAGATAGCGCCTTTTACAGTGTAAAGATTGGTGTACGGCGAGACGTGAGAGATCAGAGTGTGCAGGTAGGTCCAGTGATTGCGCAATGCGCAGTCTCGGCCAAAGAGTCCCAATATTACCATTCCAGTACGAAATTGTTATTTGAGCTTGCAGCTCATGAGAATTCTTATCGACGGAGTATCTTGAATACTTGGCTCCCGTTTAACCGCCCAGGCCCGGTTATTCGAGCTAAGACAGGCTTGGTGGCGCCCTCATAATTTTGACGTACCCTATATATATGCCTCAACACGCTTGCCCAGAACGTATCGTGTGACTCACGCCCGACTCCCTGAGCGTTCCAGCCGTGGCCCTTTAGCCTGTTTCTAGCAAATCTCAGGGCAAGTGTGCCAGTTTTCCAGGACTGATTCCGTGGTGCGATGCTCACCTTGGGTGGGTGTCGTAAAGTTGTTTTAATACCGTAACAACCTTTTTCAAAAGTGGGTAAAAAATCAGTTGATCCTTGCTCTAACTGGCATTGGAAATACATGTGCTATAATTACGGATAATTCCCCTTATCACTCGAGGTTGTTAGAGAGGACACCAACTACTAATTGCTAAGATAAAGGGATCATTAATTTTTACCGATGGCTCCAAGACAGTAGATGGATATGGGTGCGCGGTTTATAATTATATCACCAAAGAACATAAAATGTTTAGGTTACCTCGCCAAACCTTTATTTTCATAGTGGAGACTTAGCAATCCTTAAAGCCTTGGAGCATCACCAAGAAGATGGCGGAGTGAACTAGGTAATAATGACAGATTCTCAAAGCGTACTAATGGCTTTACAGAAAAATGAGAATGTTTTATAGGCCAACATAGTTATATTAAGAATTAAAAAATTATTAAACATACTTAAGGCAACCAATATCGAAGTGAGACTTTACTGGGTGAGAGGGCAGGCAAATATTCTAGATAATGAAATAGTCGATAGGTTAGCTAAAAGGGCTTAATTCAGGAAAAAGTTACTGCTGAAGACGCATTATTAAAAAATAAACAGGACATACTAAATGTACAGTGGAATGAGCATTAGAAAAATTATATTGCCTCGCACCCAACACAATATGGATACACACATCCAGCGATTAATGATAAGCTATGGTGGAATAGTAAAATTCTACATACACATAACATTTAAATCATTAAATTTTTGCATGTCCAAATTATGCTGTAGAACGTACAGTATTTTACAACAAACTGTTAGGTATTCAAACCCCTATGCCATCGATATTATCACCCTGTTATCCAGTAACAGTTTTGAAGGTTATAAGACTATTATGCAGTTTATTGTTAGCTCCAAAATAAAAATATAGTTAGCTGTAAAAAAATTGTAGAATCCCATTGATAGGAGTGGATAACTAAGAGAATATATGGGTAAAGATCCCGAAAGGCCTTAAAACATTTAAAAAACTACTAATTTAAATAAAAAACTCTCCAGGCCTGGCTGTATAAACACAAAATTCATTTTGATGCAAACGATAAAAAAAATTAAATCTAGTTAAAGCCAACCTACATAATTTCGACAAAAGTATAAGATTGACGAGTTTCTAAAGCAACACAACATCAATGTTCTAAGGCTTCCTCCCTACCAACACCATTGAACTTCTATGGGCATTTTGTAAAAATATATATAAGCTTCAAATTCAATATAAAATGTCAGAAGAGCTGGAGGGGAAGTCTTGAACAAATGCGATGCTGACAAGTGGAGAAACTGCATTAAGCACTGTGAATTACTTATCAGGAGTGATTGGGTGAAATGTATGGAGAACATTATGTGGTTGAAGTTCTTCCTTTGGTAATTTCGTTAGCAGAGTAGTCCGATTCTATAAAGATTCGGATTTGGAATTATCAAGTTGACCTCTTCCGCTTTGATAAACTGATCTAACAAAAGATACAACAGCAGAAGCACAACACAATGTTGAAAAATGTAAAAATTCTCAGTTTGTCGATGGTTTTGGATTAATTTATTAAGTTCTTCCTGGCACAATGTTGATGTTTTGTAAACATTTGCCACATAGGCCTTTTTGTTATTCTGAAATATAAATTTTACGTCGTTCTAACTGCAATACTATAAAAATACTATGACACGAATTCCAACAAAATAATGTTAAAATTCTCACAAATCTGTAACATAACCTATAATTATTTAATGTTTTAATTAAGTATTGTACCTATGACATTTCAAAGTGGAACTAAATTATAACTAAATTCTAGTAATGACAACCCAAGCACAAGAAATGATCTTATATTCTAAAATGTAGTTCTTTGCATGATTATTTGTTATAGACAAGATCTAGGCACGTGGAGTACCAGGTACATTAGACACCAAATGCTATGGTCATACGGTCCAAGTCTTACCAAAGACTACTATATTTATATAAATATAGTACTCTTTGTTCTTACTTAGAATTTTGCTGAGACTAAGGAGTTCCAACCAGGGGCGGATGGGCCATAAGACGAACCGGGAAATTTCCCGGTGGGCCGGCTGTTCAGAGGCCCGCAGGGCCGGTGGCTGAAAGTACGTCTAAGTGATCTACCAACCTATCTTCATAAACATCCACTTACCGAAAATAAAGAACCGGAATGAATTATTCATTTTCTTAACAAATTTTTGTAGGATTTTTGTACATTTTTTTCTGTATTTTACAATATTATTTGCCTATATAATTAATCAGCAAAAAATTTTGTTTTTATATTTCTTCTTCCGACTGCCCATAAATAACTCTCAACCTTTTATGTTTTGTTTATTTTGTGGTAATTAAGATAAGTCACGCGTCACGCGCTGTGGATTGGTCACTATTCGATTTTATGAAATGAGAGGGACAAATTCAATTTTTGACTGAAAATAAAGAAGTACCACCTGCGATTAGAAATATTTAATTTTCATACGGCTACGGAATCATTCGGTCACAGAAATTTAACGTATAAAACTGTGTAAGAGCAGGCTTAAAGTGCTTTGTGTTTTGCGTGTGTTATTTACCCTGAATATTCGAATCGGACTTAACTAAGGTAATTAAAATAACAAAATTTGTAAAAAGAATTTAATAAAAATATGGTTTAGGTTTATCCATTATCGCCCTATTATAATATATCGTATAATAAATCATTAAAAAATGGACAAAGAAAAACTGAAAGGAGGAGCGGAGAAGTTACGCGAAAAGAGAAAGAAGGCAATGGAAGCTGAGGCACACAAGTCTAAAAACATTAAATTTATGTTTGAAAAACTAGGCTCTTCTATTATTAGTCAACCGCAACCATCTCAAGAATTATCGGAAAAAATTGTTTCGTTCCCTGAATCTGTAAGTTCTCAAGTTGAAACAAGAATACAAAACGAATGTAAAAACCAAGCGTCCACGTCTACTGCTTTAACAACTTCTTGTAATTTTCAAAGCATTGCAAAAACAAACGAAGCAAAATCAAGTTTTCAATCCGCAATTAATATTACTGATAGTCACTATGATAGTTATTTTAAAACGCCAAATTTGTACGACATTCAAATTTTTTTTTCATTTCATCCGAGACAACCAGCTTTAATTGAGTTTTTTAATCGCGAAAAAGCCTTCAAAATGAAAAATGGCACAGTAAGGAACTGGCTAACATACAATGAAAAAACTTTTAAGTTGTTTTGTACTGTATGTCTAGTATACGCAAAGCACGAAAATCGATTTGTTCTTGGTATGAATGACTTTTCGCACACTTATCAACGAATTCAAGAGCATGAATTAAGCTAGTAAGCAGTGAACATGAACATTCCGTTAGAGCATACTTTATGTGCAAGAATCAACAGGACATTTCCAATTTGCTTCTTTCATCTAAATTAAATATCAGACAGCAGCAAATAAAGAAAAATCGACAAGTATTAGAAGTGATTATAGACATTATAAAAATGTATATTTTAGTCATATCCGGAAATTAAAAATCTGGTGTGATACACGCACACAACTTCCTTTTACAGTGACCTTATAATTAGCAAAACTATGATTTTAAAGTTTTAAACATTTGTCAAAAATTTTCAAAAATTACAAATTCTGCAAAAACGGTACAAAATAGAGCGTTAGTTGGAGAGACAAATTTTCTCTAGAATTTTAAGCTGAATTCAAAAATGTAATAATATACCGGGTGTTCTATTTAAAATAGGAGTTAATAAAAAAATAGAAAAAAACAAAAGAAACCCATTTTAGAAGTATTCAACTGGAAAATCACCTACCTCATATCAATACACATTCAAAATGTAGTAAAAATGTGAAGTTTGAAAAAATTCGTTATAGCCGTTTTTGAAAAAATCGAAAAAAACTGAAAAATCACAAGAGTAAACACCTACTTCCGGTTATGCGATTTTCTTCAAAAGCTTGCTGTCGCATCTACATAGTACACAAAACTTATATATGAAGTTTCAACGCCATACCTCTTTTAGTTTTTGAGATATTCTGTTCACAGACAGACACACAGACAGACAGACCAATGAAAAAAAAATATGTTTTTTTGGGTTCAGGGGACTCTAAAACGTGAAGATCTGTTGAAAACTCAATTTCGAATTTTTGGGGTGAATTCAATACTTCCTTTATTGTAAAAGGAAGTAAAAAAGGGCCGACAAATATTATTTCCCGGGCCGCTAAGATGTTGCCCATCCGCCCCTGGTTCCAACCCTATTGTTCCATGAGAACCAATGGATATTATAATGTCAAATAGTACTAGTGTGACAAACGGCGCTGCTCTAGGCCCGGAGTAAGTAGTGAGAAGTGTGCTACCGGGCATGACAGTGTGATTCATCAGGCACTGCATGCGAAATCGGCTACTGATACTGAAAACAATTCCATTTTAAAGTTGCGTCATACACATCGTTATGGTACGTGGAACATTAGAAGACTGCTGCAACCAGGAAAGTTATATTTCGTCGAACAAGAAATGTCACGACTAAATATTCCTTGCTTAGGCTTAAGTGAAACACATCTCAAAGGTAACGGACATTTTACATCTTCCAGTGGTATTATAATATACTATTCAGGAAACGATAAATTAACTAAAAATGGAGTTGCTTTTGTTTCTAATAAAGTTTTTGCCAAATATGTTATTGCATATAATCCCATTAGTGATCGTATTATAACCATAAAATTAAATGCCAAGCCGTGCACTATTCATTTCATACAAATCTATGCTCCAACATCAAACGTCTGTGAAGATGATATTGATAATTTTTATAATTCATTAGAGAATATTGTACAGGCTACACCAAAGAAGGAAATTAAAACTGTTTTCGGTGATTTTAATGCAAAGGTTAGCGCTACAGTAACTTACTAAAAGCGTTGGGTATTATGGTACAGGTATGAGAAATTCTAGTGGTGAAAAATCTATTGAGTTCTGTGTTGGAAATCAATAAGCGATAATGAACACAATATGTCAGGGGCTTATACACTTGGACTTCTCCAACAGGTTACCGAAATCAGATTGATTATATTCTCATAGATAACAGGTGGAAATCATCTGTTCTTAATGTAAAAACACTTCCAATTGCTGAATGCGGAAGTGCTCATCAGTTGCTGGTTGGCATCTTCCGTTTAAAGCTGAAGATCTGCTTAAAGAGACAACATACTTGTCGTTTAGACGTTTGTCTGACTCCGTTGCTGATTGCTGCAGTAGAAATAAGAAAATACAGTTTGCTGTGTAAAATACTATATATGGCCACAAGGTTTTGTTTCAATAAAAATCTGGTGTGATACACGCACACAACTTCCTTTTACAGTGATCTTATAATTAGCCAAAAATTTTATTTAAAATGTTTTAAACATTTGTCAAAAATTTTCAAAAATTAAAAATTCTGCAAAAACGGTACAAAATAGAGCGTTAGTTGAAGAGACAAATTTTCTCTAGAATTTTAAGCTGAATTCAAAAATGTAATAATATACCGGATGTTCTATTTAAAATAAGAGTTAATAAAAAACCCATTTTAGAAGTATTCAACTGGAAAATCACCTATCTCACATCAATACACATTCAAAATGTAATAAAAATGTAAAGTTTAAAAAAAATCGTTAGAGCCGTTTTTGTAAAAATCGAAAAAAACTGAAAAATCACAAGAGTAAACACCTACTTCCGGTTATGCGATTTTTTTCAAAAGCTTGCTGTCTCATATACATAGTACACAAAACTTATATATGAAGTTTCAACGCCATACCGCTTTTCGTTTTTGAGATATTCTGTTCACAGACAGACAAACAGACACACAGACCAATGAAAAAAAATATGTTTTTTGGGATCAGGGGACTCTAAAACGTGAAGATTTGTTGAAAACTCAATTTCGAATTTTTGGGGTGAATCCAATACTTCCTTTATTGTAAAAGGAAGTAAAAAACAATATTGTTTACACTAATTGCAATGACATTACACTTTCTTTTGCTCCACATTTAAAAAATCTAAATATATATCCAAGCTATATTCTTTGTAAGTATCTCCAAATTTTATGTAATGCATTTGTACCCGTAGATTTTTCTAGAAAAGAAGACAAACTCTGTAACAAACATGCCGCGGGAAAGCAAACATACGCCATTTTTAGTAAATAGCGTATTAAAAGCTGTGGCCGATTTAAAAGACAACAATGGCTCGACTGTCAATGAAATTGTTAAACAAGTAAAAGCGACGCGAAGGACATCCCGGCGGATAAAATCAAAGGGCCGAAATTTGGTTCATCATATACGAAGAGCACTCAAATACGGAGTGGAAAATGGTCTTCTGAATAAACGAGGGGGAAGATAGGAAGTGATGTAAAGCCGCGGGTCCCTTGTTACTACGATGTGTAGCATGTAAAAGATCCCTTGCTAGGGTTAGAACTCCTTACTCTCTGCAAAATTCTAAGTAGGACTTTGACCATATGACCAAAGCAGTCGGTGTCTAAGGTACTTGGTACTCGGCATACCTAAACATTGTCCATTAACAAACAAACCAACAAACAAACAAACAAACTTTAAACTGTGTAGAACGTCATAAGAGTAATTATAAGTAGGTATTTATGTAAAATTAACGCAAAAACTCAAACTGTTTCCCATTCTGGTCTAAACACTGTTGCAAGCGATCCTTTACTGATCTGCAGACAGTGCAGCAAAGGTCATACTCTTGGGCAAGGTCTTGAAAAGCATTTGTAATTGCTTCTTCGAGTTCTTCCAGATTATTGGGTTTATTTTGATACACTTTATTTTTAATCCATGCCCAGAAAAAATAGTCCATTGGTGTTATATCTGGACTCCTAGCTGGCCAGTCAACAGCGCCCTTTCTTCCATTCCATTTGGCTGGAAATTGTTTATTTAAAAATGTTTGAACTGCTGCTCCAAAATGGGGAGGTGCGCCATCCTGCATAAAATATAAATCACCAAAGTCTTCTCTTTGCTGAAGTTGCGGAAGCACGTAATTTTGCAGCATATTTAAATAATTTTGAGCAGTTACCGTTTCTAGAAAAAAGTAAGGACCAACAACCCCAAAAGATGAAATCCCTCCCCAGACAGTCAGTCCTGGTTCGTTTAAGCGTTTTTCCAAAGTAATATGAGGGTTTTCAATAGCGTAATGAACACAAGAACTTCGATTTACACTTCCATTTAATTTGAAACCTGCTTCATCAGTCCAAATAATTTTATCCAAAAAATGTTCATCTTCTTCAATTCTTCTTTATAATGCGCCTAAGTGAAGTTCTAGATAAACCTAGTTCAGCACTACGGCGTCTAGAACTTGTACTGGGGTTTTCCACTAGAGATTGGCATACTATTTCATCATTTTCTTCAGTACAAACAGTAGTGGGGGGTCCACCACCCTTGGCGTGAAGCAAACTATTCGATTCCCTGAATTTATCTACTATCCTTTTTACAGAAAGTAATGTTGGTGGTACCTCTTCTGGGAACACCTCAGGCCAATGGGCTACTACCAAGCGCATGCTTCCATATTTATAATAGAGGCGGATGACCGCATTTCTTTGCTCTGCTGTGAGACGTCTAGTCATTTTTGATTTTTGACTTTTGATGTGCCAAGCTGACATGTAACTTTCATATGTGATGATTTTTCCGGAATAAAAATGAGCCTACTAAATTTTAAATTAGATATGTTTATCTCTTTCTTACAAAGGTGTTTCTATATGTTATTCACTTCCACTCATTGCTGTTATATACAGAGAGATTTTTCTTACTACGAACACGGCAGACGATATGTCGAATTTACAAATGCCTAGAATTTAACTTTGACAGTTCGCGTATTTTGTCAGTAGATAATATGTGCTGTCATTTCTATCTTAAAATCGATAACTACGAAGCAACGGATCAGTGCAAATTGTAAAATGGTATTATCAGGGTCCAACGGTCCGAGAGATTCAAAATTCTTTCACAACATTTGAAAATAGGCGTTCTTTATCGTTATAATTGATAATAGTATATTGTATGTTAAGAGCTGAAAGTGCATTCTTGCCGCTTGCGCATGAATATTGCTGGTTGAGACGAAGTCGAAACCAGCAATCATGCAAAAGCGGCAAGCGCACTTTTAGCTCGAAACATACATACTATTTTTTCGACGACTGAGCATATTATTAAAGGAAAATATCAAATTTCGTTTTATCGCAAAAATTAATTGACAATCAAGTTAACATTACTCGCGCAGTCTATATGACATGTGACGCGATTATTTCCACAAATGACGGGCGTTGTCAAGGTAACATTCGGACGTGGCTATCTATTTTGTTCACGCGGAAACCCAAAACGCTCGGCGAGCGGCAAAAAGATAAAAACGCACGCTCAGCGGCAAATGTCAACTTTCTGTTGTCAAGTGACAGTGAGAAAAATCTACTTTCGATGTCAGTCGTCGAAAAATAAACAATCGATGAACTTAGACATGAGTTTATTTTAGTAAATACACACACGATTCAAGTACAGTACAAATCAAACGTAACATCTGTACAGTTTAACAGCTAACCGGAAACTGATTTGTTAGGTTTGCATTAGAGAAAAAGTTACTACTGCTACCAACATAATTAAATTTTTTGTATATCTTAACACTTCCTCTCAAAATATTAATTACTACTAGCATAAACATGAAATAGTAATATAATCTTAACTCAAATGTCAAAAACATTAATTACTAGCATAAACAGGAAATAGTAATGCAATCTAACTACAATTTCATACAATGAAATAGTCACATACAAGACAGCATTTTTTACATTACATTAAACAGTTCATGCCAAGCAAATTTCTTAACATCTGAAAACGCACACGAGTTAAAGGTTTCGTGAAGATGTCAGCAATTTGGTGTTCACTGTTAACGTGTTCAACATTAAACGCACCTTCACTATATTTCTCCCGCAAAAAGTGAAACCGCACAGCTATGTGCTTTGAACGTTTATGAAATTCAGGATTCTTTGCCAGTTTAATTGCACTTGCATTATCTATCAGCAGCGTGGGAATAACCTTTGACATTTTGAGTTCCGAAATTAAACGTTCCACCCAAACCAGCTCCTTGGCTCCTTCGCTTGAAGCTACATATTCCGCTTCAGTAGTCGATAGCACAATGCATTTCTGCTTTTGGCTTATCCAGGTAATTGCCGCATTTGAATACAAACATACTACACCTGTTCTAGACCGGCGTGTTGTTGCATTACCAGCAAAATCTGCAGAACTTTGAATAAAATCACGACTGCACATAAACGCAGCAAATCGCTTATTCCAGCAACGTGGAGCTTGCTTCAATCCATATAAACTGCGATTTAGTTTGCATACCCTTCCGGTTCCATCATTGTATCCCTCAGGCTGTTTCATGTAAACTTCCTCTTGCAAGTCACCATATAGAAAAGCTGTGCTTACATCGAATTGAGCGAGACGAAGATTTTCGGACGCTGCTACAGCTAATACTGCTCTAACTGTATCGAAGCGGGCAACCGGACTGAACGTTTCATCATAATCGACTCCAGCCTTTTGTAAAAAGCCCTTGGCCACCAGTCTTGCCTTAAAACGGTTGACACTTCCATCTGTGTTGGTCTTTATGCGCAGGACCCATCGACTGGCGATGACTTTCTTGTCCGATGGTAGATCCACGAGCTGCCAAGTGTTGTTTACTGCTAACGAATTGATTTCGTCGTCCATTGCCTCCTTCCATTGTGCTGCTTCGTCTGAAATCATTGCAGCATTGTAAGAGTCTGGTACAAAGTGCTCCGCAAAAAGAACATAATCATTTAAATAAGCAGGTTTTCGAATATTTCTTTTACTCGAAGTTTTCACAGTGAGCACTTCATTTTCTCGTTCTGCTTCCTTGGTAACCATGTCCTGTTGAACTTCTGACAGTTGTTCACCTGGTGTTACCTCCTGTACGACATCACACTGAGTTGTCGAATCTTTTTTATTGATTACCACTTCGACTGTTTGGTGTAAAATGTCTTCCCGTTTAAAAACAACATCACGACTAGTAACAACTTTGCTTTCAGTTTCAAGCCATACCCGGAAACCGTCTCGTTCACCACAGTACCCAACAAAACGACCAACAATACTTTTCTTGTCCCACTTTTGTCTGTGCTGTTTAGACACGTGAACGAAGCACTCTGTGCCGAAAACACGTAAATGTTCAATGTTGTAAACGTCTTTCCGAAACCACAATTCACAAGGTGTTTTATTGTCTATTACTGTAGGGCCAGTGCGATTCAACACATGCGTTGCGGTGTTTACTGCTTCAGCCCACAGCTTTGTCGGAAGGCCCTTCGAATGAATCATCGAACGCGCACTCTCGACCAGTGTTCGGTTTTCACGTTCCGCTGCACCGTTCTGTTCCGGAGTATAAGGCATTGACATTCGACGGTTAATGCCCTTTGACTGCAGTATCGCTTGCACTTCTGCATTGTCAAATTCCTTACCACCATCGCTAAGCAATTCTTTTATCACATGCCCTGCCACACTTGCTTCGTTTAGGAAAGTCTTTAAACTGTTTGCAACTTCCGATTTTGCTTTGAGGAAAAACACCCGGCGGAACTTGGAGAAATCGTCCTTAAAGCAAACAAAGTACCTTGCACCTCCAATAGATGGTTCTTGCATTGGACCACAAACGTCTGCATGGATTAATTCTCCCGGAGTTGTAGGACGATTTTTTCTTGCACTAAAGCCCTCCCGATGTTGTTTGCCAAACATGCACCCATCACAGAAATCTTTATCTGCCTGCACGTTTATTCCACGTCGTTTAAGCACTTTTCTTACTTGTTGCTTGTTTTGATGACACAAGCGCTCGTGCCACAACTGGAGAGTTTCAGCTTCCGATGCTTGGTAGACTTCTGCTGCTGCCTCGGGAATGTTAACTCGCATTTCTAACACAAACAACCCTTTCGGAGTTCTTTTACCAACAAGACGAACCACCCCAGCTTTCACAAACGTACAACCACTTTGCGTTGCACTGAACTGAAAACCCTTATCGATCGTCTGGCCTATGGAAAATAAGTTTCTGCTGATTTTCGGTACATACCATACATTAGTCAAGTGATTTTGCTGCCATTTGCCGTTGATCATCATTTCCACTTTTACTGTGCCAGATCCATATGCCAAGATGACATCACTATTGCCAATTTGCACCTGTTTAGGTATTGCAAATTCTTCGTATGTACAAAAATATTTTTCGTGCTTTGTCATATGCGCAGAAGCTCCAGAATCTGCCAACCACACGTCCACATCAGCTGCACCGGCGACCGTGCTTGTAAAAGCGCATCCGGACGCATTTGAATTTCCCGCCGAACTCGAGGTTGTCGAACTTTTTGCACCTGCTGTCCCCTTTGATGGGCAAGCCTTCGCCCAGTGGCCGATTTTATGACACCTAAAACATTTTCCTTTTTTCTTTCCTTTGTTGCTCTCGTTGTGTGATTTCGCCACAAACGCCGTTGATTCGCTTCGCTGCTCGGGTAGTCGCATTTCTATTAGCCGCAGCCTCTCAGTCAGCTTGTTTACCGTTCTATCCTCCAGAGGAACGGACTCCCAGACACTCTTGAATTCGAAGTATTCGGACGGCAAGGTTGACATGATCCTGCTCATTAGCAACAGTTCATGCAGTTCGGAATTAGCCAACGTTCTTAACTCAGCGTTCAAATCTCGAAAATTCCGCTGAAGACGAGCTACGTGTGTTGCGATGTCTTCGGTTGGAATTTTTTCACAACTAAAAAATTGCTCCATTAAACGATCTAGCCGCTGTCCAGAACTTTGCTCATATACTGAGAGTAACTTTTCCCAAATGGCTTTCGCTGTTTCGCACGTGGCGGTTAAGTCCACGTTAGCGCCATTCATGTTACCTACCAGTATTAGCTGTGCTTGGGCATCAACTTTCTGGAAATGCCTTAACTCGGTTTCATACGCTCTTAAAGCATCCTCTGTAGGTTCCCCGCTCGGTTTCACCGGCTCCAAGCACGTCCCATTAACGTAACCAAGTACCTCGTGGTGGCGACACAGCAACTCTATTTGCCTCCTCCACTTCGTCCAGTTTCCAGCACCTTCGAGCTTCTCCATCTGAACTTTGTAGAAATCCATTACGCGTTCAAATCAAACACCAAACCGAAAAACGTGTTTTTGCTCGTGCTGTTCAATGTTCCGTTACGCGACTGCACTTATATCGCTAAAAATGTCTTTCATCCGCGCACTAAACGATCTGGGCCCATAACCAATTGATAAATAAACAATCGATGAACTTAGACATGAGTTTATTTTAGTAAATACACACACGATTCAAGTACAGTACAAATCAAACGTAACATCTGTACAGTTTAACAGCTAACCGGAAACTGATTTGTTAGGTTTATATTACACTTGCGTACCAACCGCATTAGAGAAAAAGTTACTACTGCTACCAACATAATTAAATGTTTTGTATATCTTAACAGTTATCAACATTACATGGAGTTATTTCAAATTTTGGAAACTTTGGATGTGTTTCTCCCCAAAAGCACAAAAGGCCTAATGTTCCCAATGAAGACAGGAATTTAAAAGGGGTTTGTATTACCGCTAATGACTATCCAGATTATTTATTTAAATAAATTGCAGAACTAGTAGATTTAGCTGCGATATTCTTCCCGTTGGCCATTTCAGAAGTATGGAATTTTATGAAACTGTGACAGAAATGCCTAAAACTTCCTCTGAAAAGTCGTTTTCACTACAACTAACGATTTGAAGAACTGCGTTTAAAAATTAAAAGGGTTGTTCAGAGTACTAGGACTAATACGTCGTCGGCTAATGTGCGAAGTTTCTATGATCCTTAGGATATTGTTTAGCGGAAGAAGGCAGGCTCTTTGAACAAGAGCTAATTTAAACTTCTTGGATTTTGTTGTTTGAAATAAAAATAGTTTTATTTTTGTTTGCATCTTTTTTTTTACTGAGTTAGTTTGTTCGGAAGAAATTATTTCTTTCTTCAGAATGCGTTTTACTTTACTACCTTCTTTTACTGTACTGTTAATCTCTAAAAATCCTGTTTTTTCACTCTGAATTTCTCACCTGAATTAATCACAAACAGTACCTCATACATTCTATCTGTGATATAATAATTAATTTAAAAAAATTACACTAGGCGTCTGCGTTGAACAATTACTTATACAATCAACGCAGACGACCCGTGGATTAATATCAGAGTACCTTAGACCGACTGTCCATCGGTCTTGGTGTATTTCTAGGCAATCGTAAATTCGCCTTGATTTACTCGTGTTCGCAGTTCATGAATTTTCACTGTTATAATTGTGGGCCCCATCGGTATATTTACTTGTTTCATAATCTATTAGAAAGCCTGTTCCATATCGGCTGTTGTCATCACTACCTGAATATATCATTAAGTTGTTTTGATTGGTTCTGAAGTGGCCGCATCCTTTATAATGTGTCTCAGCTAGCCCCAGTATAGAAATCCCCAATCTTTCCATTTCGCTTTCTATTATTTGTGTTTTGCCAACTTGTAGTAGTCCACGTACGTTCCATGTTCCTACTTTCCTAGTATTCCTTAGCTGCATGGTTTCTCTCATTACCGCTCCCCCCGGAGATCCGAATGGGCTCCCCATTTATAACTCCTATTTATAACTCCGGGACATTTCGTACTGAGTGATACCATTATGACTCTCATGGGAGTTGAAGTTGTGTTGAATCAAGGTGGGCTCCCAGTTCCTTCCTTGATGGGATTGGGGAAGGGTAAGGTTGGATGTAGATGGGATAAAGGTTAGGACATAGCTCTCTCTTGAAGTGGGAGAGAAGAGAACCATGGCTCACGTGGGCAGGGTTGCATCCCTGAAGTAGACTTACCTTCACCGGGACCGTGAAGGAGTGTCTACCCGCTACGCTTGTAAACTACCATAACTGAAACCGGTTGTAAACATCATGCAACACCTTAAAGCACCACGAACGAACGCCAATGGAAAATGTCAATGTCCAAAGATTTTTTTTTATTTACCCCTTTTTGCTTACAATCTGTCCAATTTTTGGACAATAAGTAATTCATATAGTAGAATAATACTATATATACTACAATAACATGCAGGAGTTGCTTCCAATGAAGATTTTCCTTTATCTTACAGAATATGTAGGTAATGGCTTTAGAGTAACTTAAACTATATATTATTCTAAATACATATAACTAATTAAATCTGTCTATTAGATCGTTTGGCTTGAAACGTTTTAGACGTTGCACTTCACCAGTGTTTTTAAATAAATTTCTAGCGAGCACATTTGGATGCACTACAGTTTTAGCACTATAATTCTCACTAAATCTCTTGATTTCTTCTTTAACAGTTGGCATTTGTAGGTCTCTCGCAATTACGTGATTTGGAACATACCACGGGGCATTAACCAGTATTCTCAAAACTTTGTTCTGAAAGCGCTGAAGTATTTCAAGATTTGAATTACTGGCTGTGCGCCATAGTTGAATCCCATATGTCCACACAGGCTTCAAAATAGTTTTGTACAGAAGCAGTTTGTTTTCGAGTGATAACTGTGATGTTCTGCCGATCATCCAATACATTTGTCGGAGTTTTATGCCTAGTTGCTTTCTTTTTGTAAATATGTGCTTCCTCCAGGTCAAGCGTTTATCCATGTGCATTCCAAGATACTTTGTGTCATCTGCTTGAATCAGCTGGTTACCATTTAGTGTGACTGGAGGACATGTGTCTCTGTTTAGTGTAAAAGTTACGTGTACCGATTTAGATTCATTTGCCTTTATTTTCCATGTAGTTAACCAAGTTTGCAACTTACTTAAATGATCTTGAAGGTGTTGTGATGCAGTGATTGGATCGTCATGTACTCCTAGAACTGCAGTATCGTCTGCGTACGTGGCTGTTGTAGTTTTGTTAGTTGTCGGAAGATCTGCGGTATGTAAGAGATATAAGATAGGTCCCAAAATGCTGCCTTGTGGTACCCCAGATCCGATTGGTACCAGGTCAGTGTATTCGTCTTGATGTTTAACTAGGAAAAACCTATTTGTTAGGTAGGAAGTAAGGACAATGACAAAAGTGTGTGGTAGGTTTTGTTTTAGTTTGAACAGAAGTCCTTCGTGCCAAACCTTACCAAAGGCTTGGCTGATGTCCAGAAATGCCGCCGTGCAATACTTTTGTTCTTCAAATGCCACATTGATCACATTAACTAGCCGGTGTACTTGTTTGATAGTGTTATGTTGGTTTCTAAAACCGAATTGGTGATTAGGGATCAGTTTGTTATCGTCTAGAACTGGTTTCATTCGTTTCAAAAATATCTTTTCAAAGACTTTCGAAAGAACCGGTAGCAAACTAATTGGACGATAAGACGCCGCTTCATTTGGATTCTTCCCAGGTTTTAACAACATAACTATTTGTGCTACTTTCCATTGACTGGGAAAATGCCCTAGCCTCAATATTGCATTGAAGATTTGCTGTATAGCTTTGTACCCTTTAGTTGTAAGTTCTTGTAATACTTTACCGGTTATTAGATCAAAACCTGGAGCTTTGCGAGGGTTGATATTTTGTTGTATTGTATCTTCAATTTCTGTGAGACTGAAGTTTTTAATTGGAAGATCCATTTGATATGGTGCATTAAGATATTCTCGTATAATTTGCTCTTGTTTCGGTTCATTTATGCTGTTTGGTTGAAAAACGGTGGCTAAGTGGTTTGCAAATGCTGCAGCTTTCTCTTTGTTACTCCGAGCCCATTTATCATTTGTGTCTTTGATTGGTGGAACGTGTACCCGGGGCCTCTTCAGTTTCCTTGTGGCTTTCCATAGTGAGAAATCTGTTGCGTCTAGTGGTGATAGCTCACTGAGGTATTCCTGGATTGATTGATTTTTAATTTGTTGTAAAAGTTGCTTCAACTCCTTTGTTGCTTTGTTAAATTTCGTTTTGTCATCTTCACTTCTTGTGGTTTGCCATTTTTTTCTAAGTTTTCTTTTCTCGGAAATTTTTTGTTTAATTATAATAGGACATATTTCCTTAATGGTGTCACGGTTGTAGTCAGGTGTTGCTGTCCATGCGGCATTCTGAATTGCTTTAGTTAACTCTGCTACTGCTATATCAACCTCTTCTGGAGTCTTCAACGTTATATTCAGGGTAATTAGCTGGTCTACTGTTGTTCTGTATATTTCCCAATTTGTTTTCTTGCTGTATAATGTTGGTTGCTTTTGTCGTTCTAAGATGTTTGAGTACAGTGTGATTATAACTGGTGAATGGTCTGACGATAGATCGAAGCAAGACTCTATCTATTTTATTAATTTGTAAGAACTGTTTTACTTCTTGTGCATGTTGGCACAAGCCGTTGGCATTCCAAATAGCAATTTTCAATATTTGTGCCATTAGGACATTTTACTTACTAGCGTTGAGATGAGATTCATCATTGTACCCATTTGACTGATAAGCTCTTTCATCATATTTTTTAACTCTGTTAGATCGCTATTCTGTTGATTCGATGTGAATGGGTTTGTTTGATTAATGTTATTTATTTGTTGCGGATCTTGTATAGTTTGCGCGTAGGTTATGTTCGGTTGTACATATCGGGCTGTATTAGGTGTAGATTTACTTCTTAGTTGTGGGTATAATCTTTGCTGCAACTGTTTATGTACTATACATCCTTTATAATTTGCTGGATGATTTCCTTTGCAGTTAACACATTGAACGTCGTTGTTTTTTATTTTTCTGGGGCAAGCTGACGTTAGGTGTTGTCCTAGGCATTTCACGCAGCGTGGATTTTTATTGCAAAAGTTTTTCGTGTGGCCATATTGTTGGCATCGCATGCATTGCGGTATATTGCGCTTTGTATGTGGTGCTTCAAATGTTACACATGTATTCATCAGCAATTTTACTTTATAAATTTCTTTATTATTGTCGTTTTGTTTTATGTCGACGAAAAATATAGGAAGACGTATGTCAGTACCTGGTTTTTTGATGTTCCACACGTTTGTAACTTCATGTCCTAAAGCTTGTATACTATTTTTAATTTCTTCTACATCTGTGGAATAGTGAACATTTTTTAATACCACTCGGAAACTTTTATCTTGTTTGGCTTTGTATGTGTGGTATTCCGTGTTTTTGTCTTTTAGCATTTTTATAATATTTGTGTATGTTTGGCTATCTTTCGGTTCTATTTTAACTTGGTTGCTGCTTAGTGCTTTCGTAAGGTATTTTTCTTCTGCTATTTTATTTAATTCTAAGATTAGTGACTTTATGTCTTCCACACCAGCAACAAAGATTGGTGGAGGTTTTGGGTCCTTTTTTTGTTCGTCATTGCGTATATTCGTTTCCATTGATTCTTCCTCAGCAAGACCCTCGTAACGATTCTTTAAAGTAACACTGTTACTTAACCAATATATATTTGATTCGCTTTGGCTTGAGTGACCTTCTTCGTCTGCGTTTCTTGGTCGTTTGTGGCTTTTAACAACTTTCCATTCATTATCATGTGATGTTTGAGGTAGCGTTGATTCTCTTACAGGATAGTGCACTGTTTGGTTGGATAATTGAGTATTTGGTTGTTGTTGATTACAATTAAAAGCAGAATATTGTTGAGGTTGTTGTGGCATTATCATGTGAGAGTAGGATATATTGGCTGGCAGATACGGTGCATTTTGATTATATATTGTCGGAGCTGGTTGTATATAGGGCATGCCGTTAAAATAAGGGTTGTTGGCCATTTTGGCCCAACCCGATGGTGGGTACTTATTACTATTAGCGCTATAAACTGCAAGTTTTTGGCAAAATGTTTAAATTCTAAAAATATTTGGTTTATTTTGATTTATTATTTTGTTATCTTAGCACTGACCTGGGGTCGAGCATTTATCACTTTACACTTGATATTTCAGCACGTGAAGCACGATCGCACAACCTTCCTGCTTGAAATTCAAATGGGAACTAATGTCCAAAGATAACCCTGTACAGTTACAGTTACGGACACCTCAAAGTGCACGGTTTTTTGTTATACCTGAATTTTTGAGCCCGTGCGTGCTCGTCATACCATATTGATGACATCATATCCTAGTATGTTTATATGAGCCATATACAGTCACTAAAAGTATGTTGTTTAACGCGACTGACGTAAAATTTAACCTGCAAATTTCTAATTTCACATAGGTTGGCAGTGCTACCAACAATGTGAATATGTAATTTTTTGTCGCCTAGACGATAAAATTGCATTTTAACGTGAAGTGAAGGTAGATAAAATACAACTGTAACAGTTAGAATTGAATGAATATATTAAATTAAAATTTTAAAGATGAAAGGAAAAACCACAACAGGAAAACTAAAGACTAACATCATATTAATTTACATAAAATTTTATTGTAAATGTTGACAACTATCAATTAATGTAAAAGTAAGTGACCAAACTAACTTAGAAAATCAGCACTTTAAAAACTTGAACGATGTGTAGCTTGTGTGAAATGAATTGGCGCACTTCAGGTATACGGATTAGGCGCATTTTCCTGTAACTGATACTTTGCTTACTTGCTGTCCTTACTGTATATGTTATTTACCTGTTGAGGCTACTTATAATACTCTGCAGGTATTTATGTAATTTTTCGTGCTCAACTTAAAATCAATTAAACATACAATTTTGCTCGATTTATTTTAATAAAAACATTTTATTGAGTACCACATAAAATAAAGAATAAATTGACTATAACAGTAAAATAATTTACATATTTTTACAAAGAATAATAATTGGAATTGCGCAATATTTTAACAACTAAATCAAATAAATCATTTCATTATCATTTTTAAATAACTGTGTATATATGTATGTATAATCGATAACCTCGCTTGACCTTGCGGTGTCGAGGCTAGTGCTTTATGTGCTTGCATCTGGCGGTACAATGCTCAACTTGCCCCGGATTCGGGATACAAAGTTGGAGCGGGCCTTTTGTGCTTGCACAGCAACCATTGTGTGCGCTGAGTGTGTGTGTGTCATGTTGACCTTGTCACTCTATCTCTTAGGTCTGTAGTTCTAACTAAAACATTATATTTTATAGACAACACAAATCCAATATAGAATATCATAAATATAACTTAATACAGGCACAAGTTTAGAGAGTGGAAAACAATAAACGCAAGTAGTTAAGAAAAACAATGAGTTAAAAATACAACATTAGTATAGAATTAAACAATTACTGGAATAGGACAGATATTTGCAACGTTTCATTCTTTAATATCTAGACACTTCTTCAGGCTAAACATGGATTTACATGTTATTAATGAATTTAATTTAAAAGAAGCTTTTCGATATTAAGGGGAAACATTGCTGTTTTAGCGGTTGGTTTATTCCGATTCAAATTCAACGTCACTATCGTCTGAATCATCCTCGAGGTCGACTATTACAGGTGTTTGATCCTCTCGATCGAAACCAACCTCCCTATGCCACCAATCGACAATAGTTTTATTTGTTTTTTCTACAGTAGCTTTCCACACATCAGGTGTAACTGTTGCCAGTGCTTTCTGCCACATTTGTAGACATTTTTCCCTGCCATAACCTTCTTCCCCAATGTGTTTGTTGTAATATTGTTTACAAATTCCCCAAATGTTTTCTATTGGGTTTAATTGGCAGTGGTATGGAGGGAGTCTCAAAACCATATGTCCATGCTCAAGGGCCATTTAATCAATAGCATAAATTTTTTCAGGCTTATTGCTACAAAGATGACAAGAATTACTACTATGAAAAAATGTAGCGCTATAAAATGTAAAATAATATTTCTAACTAATTCATAAATAATAAGCAAAACTAACTGTGCAACAATTTCCAGTAAATTGAGTTTTAAAGCATTGTCTGGAAATTCTAAATTTCTTTTTTGCAGCCAATTTTGTATTTCTGCCTTTTTCCAGGAAGAGTTTGGCAATTTTTCTATTAAACTACTGTGGTAACTCGCATTATCCATAATAATAATAGAGGGTTCTTCAAATTTTGGCAATAATCGCTCGCTAAACCACTTTAGAAAATTTTCTTTATTCATTTCACCATGGTAGTCAGCATCTTTGGTTTTTGAAGCAAAAATTAATGATGCCTCAGGAATAAATCCTTCACTGCTTCCTGCAAGAAGTACTATATATCTATAACAATTCAAACATGAATTACATAGTTGTTTACTGCAATTAGTAACTCATTTACCTGCGTCCTTCTGGTTTAATTTTTCGTACGCTTCTTACATCGTAATCTTGCCATGATTTGCAAATTGTTCCATTTTCAAACACCCAAGTTTCATCTAAAAATACACATAGGCGCCCACTTTCAGATTGCAAATTTTTCACATACTCTCGCAGAAAACGAACTCTATATAATGCAATATTGGGTAATTCCATTAATCCTCTGCGAGAGTCATCTTTCTTATAACGAAAACCAATGTTGTGAAAAAATTTTCTCAACGAACTAATTGAATCATGAAAGATATCTTTTTCTCTTAAAACTTGCGAAAGTGTTTTTTGGGTAATGCATTGCTCTAAAAACGGCAAACTTTGTAACAACCCAAAATTCAAATACTTTTTACATTTTTATCATTAGAGTAACACCAACCTACTATTTTGAACCATGGTGTATACAGCATTACGAATCGCAACCTGATCGAAATCATCGACATCACTTACAGGTTTGTCTCTGTTTTTTGTTTTTTAGGGCTACGCAGAAGTTCACCAGATTTACAGGTCTGCGAAATAGAAGAGACTGTTCCTATGCTTAAATTTAAAGCATTGGCAACTCTCTGTAACACCAAAACATTAGAAAGTTTCGATTAATGTAGTTGGTCATTATATTACGAATTATGATACGATAGAAGAAGGGCAGTTAAGATGGTTAGGGCATGTAATTAGGATGGTAGAAGATAAGACGGTGAGAAGAATATTTGAAGCACGCACACATAAAAAGAAAACGAAAGGAAGGCCGAGAAATTCGTGGAGGGAAGAAGTTAGGAATGCAGCCTTTAAGGCAGGCATAGAGTACAAAATAGGCAAGAATGGGAACGGAAATGGAGAAAGACACCGAAGCCATAATAAAACCCTACCCACTCCCTGACCATACACCCGCAAGGGTAGTAAGGTCCTAGGATTAAGTAAGTAAGTATATTACAGGTGTAAATTACTTACTTCTCTCACAGCAGTTAGCGGTATAAGTGGACCACCGTGCGATTTTTCGGCTTATTAAATGGGGGTTTCTCCAGTGGCGTTGCTTGTGGTTATAAAAATAGGTATTACTTTTTTAATGTTTGTATTTTAGCAAAGTTTTACAAGTAAACAAACTATATAATAATATGTATTTAATAAATATATATCAGTATTCAATTGCTACTACGCTTTGCAGTTTGTTTCGCATAGACTTCACCAATGTTTCCATATTGTATCCTTCTCTCAGTTCCTTCCAAGCATTTCTTATTCTTTCCCATAATTCATTGGTTTTGTTTGGTGCAAAATCCCTGGTATAAATTTTTGTAGTTAAATAGACGCAAACACTTCTTGCAGGTCATGGTAATAAATTGATATTATTCTCATCAAACCATCAATGAACAACCCCTGCTGTATGCACAGGACAGTTATCCTGTGAAAAGAATGTTATCAATTACGTTAACATAAACAAATTTAATTATTTAGGTAATATCTTGCTTGTTGAAAAGTAAATTGATTAGGAAAGACCTCTCTTACAGATGGCAGCATCACATTTTACAAAATGTTGCAATAATTTTCAGCATTCAGTCGACCATTAATTCTATAGCATGCCCCAGATCCGTGAGCATTGATCCATCCCCATACGTTTACAGAGAATCGTCCACTACTCCTTAAGGGTTGAACTTAATATTGCTCCTCAAATCTTGAATTTTGTGGTCTACACGCCCTTAATCGTCAATTGGTAAATGATCGAAATACCTCCTTTTCACCTGAGAAAACAGTCGTGTTCTAAAAGTCGTCGATCTCATTCAAATAGTCAGTTGCAAATTGTACTCTTCATTCGTTGTTCTCTGGTGTTAAAAAAAACTTTTCTTGCAGAAGTCTCTGCTGCCAACGATTTCTAATTTTGAAAGTGCAGCTCTTGCTCACATGCAAATCTGTTGCGACTCGACTTAGCGACCAATTCTCTTCCAGTTTTGTAATAGCTCGCATTTTCTCTGCTTCTGACAAATGTCTGGGAATTTTCCGAGTTTTCAGTTCTATGACAGTTGATGCCAAACGTAAACGTCAAAACTCGACGTATATGATTAGAATATCGTATTACAAGCTAAAAATTTGCCGTGCACTTTGAGTTGGCCGCAACGGTACGTGTAGTAGCCCAGACATATTAGGGTTTGACCTTGAAAAAAATAATGTAAAGCTGAAAATTGGTAGAAATATTCTATTTAGTGTACTGAACAACATACCAAAAGTCCTAAGCGGTCCTATGCCGGCTTCATGATGAAAAAAGGCATAGGCGGGTATTTCGGGTTTATACAGGATATTATTATACATATCGTGTTTTGCCATCAATATATAAGCCGTTCACGATCTTTTTGGGTCAGGTGAGGCTATGACCATCTAGTAATTTTGTTGGCAGTACCTCTGTTGCAACTAAACTCCCTCATGGAAATTGACAATTTTTGTGTTAGGTTAGGTTGTTTTCAGTTTAAGGTTATATTTTCTGAATAGGTACATTGTTGCCGGATATTCTCTAGTCTCTTAAAGTCCTTCTTAAATTGGAAGTAGCATCGTTTAGTGGAAATTTTTTGTTGCAACAAAATTATTTTGGGCAATTTGACTTTTCCTTTGACGGAAATTAAAATTATTTTTACACATTTGATAAATCATTTATTTTCTTACGAATATTAAAATATTAAATCTGGCAATGTGGTGGCAAGAAAATGTCGAACAGACACTGACAGAAAAAAAAAGTTGCATCCGCTACATCATCGAATCAGTTAGTCCAACATGAAAAGAAAAAATCATAGCCAACTCTGTCCCAAAAAGGTCGTGAACGGCTTATATAACTTAATAGGTATATATATCTCACTATTCATGTATTTTATATCATACATGTATACAATAATAATAATAACTAGCAACCAGTGAGACAAATGTCTCATTTAATAAAACAAAAAAGACCGTTTTTCAAATAGAACGCGTTTTCGAGAAATCACGTGATTTCTCGAAAACCGGAATTGTCACGTGATTGAAATTCGGTTCCTGACCTGACATGACCATTCCAAACATATAACTTTCATAACTTTTTTCTCTATCTCTTACGGTTTGGATGCTGAAACAGCGTCCCGGTCACACAAAACAGCGTCCCAGACAAGCCTATTATATATATGGATCTTTGTTCCACCAGAAGCTTATTTAGTGTTTAGAAAAAGGTCAAAAACATAAAAGCAAAATTTAAAAAAATGTTACATACAATATATTTTTATTTTAGAATAAAACTCGAAAACTTAGTGTCGACAAAATGAGTAGAACCGGAACCTAGAACAAATTAAATCTTGTTTTCCTTTCTTTCGTTTTAAGGATAATATGGTTGTTTACTTATATTTCGTCTTGATCATCGTCGACTTCAACTTCATTTACTGGAGTATCGTAACTGCAGCTTCGACCCCTGCAATTTATGCACATTATTGAGCAAGCAAGGCCTGCAGTTCTACAGGAACACCGAGCCCCGCATTCAGATTTACACCCACAGGATACCATCTGCAACAGTTCATTTTTTTTTCTTGATAGCTTCATGTCGGAGAACTGCAACCGAGGACTGCCTTCATCGCATGGTTGCCTAATTCCATTGCATTATGACAATTAATAGTTTGATCTCCAACAAACCCAGATGATAAAGACCGTAAGGAACTGCATTCCTGCCTAGGAGAGCGGGTCGACAGCCAATTTATAAAAAGGTTCAAATATTTTGCATCCACTGATCTTCTTGAATCTCTAAGTTCAACGTGTTGTTTTGTTGAAGTTCTAGTAATACCAGTCAGTTCAACGGAACTACAAATTTTAAGACATCCAGGAAAAGAGAGCACGAAATATGCTAGCTGACTATCAGATATACCACGGCCATGAGTGAGACCTCCCTGAACTTTTCAAAGGCGCATCAAAGTCTGTTCGATCGCCATATCTGTTGAAAGTTTAGGTGCAGACAATGACACATCTGAATCATAAAGCTGATTTTATTTATAATCTTTTAAATAAATATTTGCCTACCACCACATACTTTCCTTCACTAAGTAGTTTATTACAGTAAAAACAAACGTTTTCCATTATTATCACCAAGTTATATCAATAACATCACATAAAACCACGCGCGTATAAGTTACACAGTAATGCAAGTGCAGTCTGCTGTAGACACGCACTGATTTATAGTTTAGCCACGTTGTTACGCCCTTTGATCATTCTGCGGTAAGCAGAATTTGTCAAAGAACATAATATATTTCAATTAAAAAAATATGAACTCAGTTGGTAATTACCATTACATCCATAGAGGTCAATGGCAAATTATATGCGTTATTATTAAGGAAAAAACTTTTTTTAATTTTCTTTTGTCAAAAATTACATGAGCCCGGCATATTTCGCTTTAGGACTTTTGGTATGTTGTTCAGCACACCAATATAAAATATTCCTACCGATTTTTAGATTAACATTATTTATTTCTATGTTTTGGTAAAATTTAATCTAATATGTCTGGGCTATAGCTAACAACAGCCAGTTGAAATAACTAGCGACAAAATAATGATCACTCAAAAACGTTCGATTATGTCTCAAGGCACTGTATATCTCTACGCTCAAATTTGCCTGAAAATGGCAGCCAACAATCGTATGACCACACTGTCTTGTATATAGTCACTGTAAAACTTAGCAGAGCCAGTGTATATAGGGGAGTACCGCCATTCTTTGATCCGTGAAAATGCCGCCATCGCCGCCATTTTTGTTTCCATCAGCAATAACTGATTGAGTTATGTCTAAAATTTTGCTTGAAATTGGCTAGACTGTAAGTCTATGTCAAATTTGAGGTTACGAGGTTATGTTTTGCATCAGTTTGTGTCAGAATTGACGCAAAACCTAACCTGCTAACCTCAAATTTGACATAGACTTACAGTCTTGCCAATTTTAAGCAAAATTTTGGATTGCCAACAAACGTCACGTTGACGGAATTGTGTTACAAACCTCAAAATGACGCATATGTCAGAGGAATAAACATGGCGGACGTGGCGGTACTCTCCTATATCTACTGGCTCTGAAATTTAGTAGAGACCCTGTATATTAAAATTAGAGACGGGAAATACAGATAATCAATGCGGATTGGTTGGAACCATTTTCCATGGCTGAAATGATTAATGCGGTTTGACATTTCTAATTTTTGCTGTAATGACAAGTGACATTTTCTTTGTGTGATCTGTGATAGATAAATCAGGTTTTTATGCGACATTGTTCATACGGCTGATCATAAATGGTTGTGATTTTTTCTCTTAGGTTGGCACTTTTAATGTTGGTTACCCTGCTGTCAATTTTGGTGGCACCGTAAGTCTATGTCAAATTCGAGGTTATCAGGTTAGGTTTTGTTTGTTATTTGACACAAACTGACGCAAAACCTAACCTGCTAACCTCGAATTTAACATAGACTTACGGTGCCACCAAAATTGACAGCAGGGTAACCAACATTAACAGTGTCAACCTAAGAATAAAAATTACAATCATTTATGATCACCCGGTACATTTAACATGAATGATTGACTGTTTAGCAGTTTGATGTAAGAAATTGTGTTTAGGTTTCGATAAAATGACGCTGTTATGTGAATATTGATAGAAAGGTATGTTATTAAGAACTTGATTATGAAAAGAAAATTGTACGCGAGACTAGTTCTTAACTATACACAGGCAAAATCCCAATTAGGAAACTAAAATATAACGGAGTGCAATCATCATTCCACTTGTACAGTTGTGAGAGTGAAACATATTCAGCAGATCAATATAAAAATATTCACATATAATCTCATAAGAGCATTAATTCTTTCCGGAATTTTTTTTGAGTGCGGTCCAACAACGTCGTATTAATTTGCCCGAGCGGGACGCGAGGGCAAATTAGGACGTTGTTGGAATGTACGAAAATAATTTCCGGATATGAATTAATGCTCGAATGCAGATTCGGTAAGAAAATCGTAACGCCACAAACCCTCAAAGTTAGGTTAGTCTACATACAAAAAATTTCCAAGAAATTTTTTTATTGTCTTGGTTACGGCTCGTGAACTAATTTTTCTATTGGTCATTAATGAGTGTCGTACGATTTTCAAGGGTAATACCACAAGCAGTGGATATATTTTTGACAAATATTTTGCCGTTTCCATGTAAATGATTGCGTTTAAACTTCACGAAACAAAATCATATCAAATGTGATTTTGTTGAGTGAAATTTGCAATAATTTCTATGGAAATGGCAAAATATTTTAAAAAAATATATCCACTTCGAGTGGTATTTGGGACGAATATTTAACAATATTAATACATAACGATTAACTTTATTGAAAAATAATCAACAATTAATATTCATCCTCAATTAAATTCAGCGGAATACTTCCAAAACACAACATTTTAAAATTTTTAACGCAAGCCAAACTTTGTTCACACAGTTTGTTGGTGTTTAGTTTTTCGTATCCTAGCGATATCACTAAGAACAGAACATCGTTGCTAAGCGATATTTCGCAACAAGGCTATTTAGTTTTTGAGTACGTACAGTTGCGGACACCTCAAAGTGCACGGTTTTTTGTTACTATGGTTATTTTTGCGATTTTTCGGCTTATTAAATGAGGGTTTCTCCAGTGGCGTTGCTTGTGATTGTAAGAATAGGTATTACTTTTTTAATGTTTGTATTTTAGCAAAGTTTCACAAGTAAACAAACTATACATATAATACTATGTATTTAATAAATATGTATCAGTATTCAATTGCTACTACGCTTTGCAGTTTGTTTCGCATAGAGTTGACCAATGTTTCCATATTGTATCCTTCTCTCAGTTCCTTCCAAGCATTTATTATTCTTTCCCATAATTCATCGGCGTTGTTTGGTGCAAACTCCCTGGTATATATTTTTTTAGTTAAATACCCCCAAACATTTTCGATAGGGTTCAAGTCCGGACTTTTTGCAGGCCATGGTAATAAATTGATATTATTCTCATCAAACCATCAATGAGAAATATCCCTGCTGCATGCACAGGACAGTTATCCTGTGAAAATAATGTTATCAAATACGTTAACATAAACAAAATTAATTAATTAAGTAATATCTTGCCCGTTGAAAAGTAAATTGATTAGGAAAGACCTCCTCTTACAGATGGCAGCATCACATTTTGCAAAATATTGCAATAATTTTCAGCATTCAGTCGAACATTAATTCTATAGCATGCCCCAGATTCGTGACCATTGATCCATCCCCTTACGTTTACAGAGAATCGTCCACTACTTAAGGGTTGAACATAATATTGCCCCTCAAATCTTGAATTTTGTGGTCTATACACCCTTAATCGTCAATTGGTAAATGATTGAAATACCTTTTTATCTGAGAAAACAGTCCTGTTCCAAAAATCGTCGATTTCATTCAAATAGTAGGTTACAAACTGTATTCTTCGTTCTTTGTTCTCTGGGGTCAAAAAAACTTTTCTTGCAAAAGTCTCTACTGCCAACGATTTTTAATTTTGAAAATGCAACCTTTTGCTCACATGCAAATCTTCTGCGACTCGACTCAGCGACCAGTTCTCTTCCAGTTTTGTAATAGCTCCCATTTTCTCTGCTTCTGACAAATGTCTGGGAATTTTTCGAGTTTTCAGTTCTATGACAGTTGATGACAAACGTAAACGTCAAAACTCGACGTCTATGATTAGAATATCGTATTACACGCTACAAATCTGTCGTGCACTTTGAGTTGGCCGTAACGGTACATTGTTTTGTGAATATTTTGCATGGTGCCCAATATTCAGTGATATACTGCTGTTATTGGTTGAAAAAAGCAAATGTCTGCAATGTGATTGGCTTATATGTTATAGTGTTGAATGGTCAGAAAAATTGAAGGAATGTATGGTACTGTATTTTAAAATTCTTCAACAATACGGTATAGTGTAGATGGACGCGAAATTTAAAACACAACAGATTATTACCATCTGAGTGGAATGAAATTAAAAGGCACAAATAACCATTATTGAAGCTTAAATGTCCATGGTTCATTTTGTGTTAAACTTCTGAACGATCATTATTGTAAAGTAAAAAGCTTTTCATTTATTACAGGTTCTTTCAAAGTCAATGTGAAATTTTCCGAGAAGCTTACCTATGTGAACTAGCGAGCTTGCACTTCATTCAGTGTAGTGCCATTCTTTCACACCAGTTTTAGTATTCATTTTAAATTTGAGTCTTTGACTTAGAAAGAAACTGCAATGAAATATAAATGGGTAATTAATAACTGGAAACAATCCGTAAGATCTACCCTACTTTATGAATATCAGAAGCAATTTTTATTGATACTGAACAATTATTTTCATTATTTGACATTTAGAAATTTGTCATTTTAGGCTAATGTCAATTTGGCAATGGCAACATCTTCAAACGTTCTTTCAAAAACATACCAATTAATAATAATAATAATAATAATAATAATAATAATAATAATAATAATAATGACTTTATTCATTTTGTTTGTATTTACAAAAGAAATGAATCACAAGGCGAGGTTCAGCAAACGCTGCTCTACCACCTTGGGCAAAATAAATGTTATTATATGGCTTACAGCCTAAGGAGTTTCTTGTGTTACCGCAATATTAAAAACATATAAATTACAACGACTACAAACATTGCGAGTATGTTATCTCGGCAGACTAGCGAAAATAGAATAAGGAGTCAGCTTATGTTTTGCAGAGAAAGGAGATGCATTCTATATTTTCTCTTGAATTCCACAAAACTTAATAAAAAGTATTCAGGTTTGAGCGAGTTAATTACTTTAGACATTTGATAAGTGCAACAAGATTTATATTTCTCAGTTCTATGGGAAGGTATGGTGACAAGAGATGTAGGGCGAAGATTCATATTGATATTAACATTAAGTGAACAGACCTAAAATCAATTTTTGAATACAAATAGTAGGACATCTATCACGATATATCTTCAATCATCAATTTGTCCTTGGAAACTGGTTCCACTTGTCCCATCTCTTATCTTACTTTTTATACAGGGTCTCTAAAACTTAGTACAGTGACTTTATATGAGACAGTGGCGACAATAGAGTGTATTCTTTTTTATTGGTCGCTCGAATCGGCCGCCATTAAGAGGCAAAATTTGTTGATGCTTTTGTTTGTTTATAGTACATAGGAAAAAACCATGCTATATCACCCTAAAACATTCACATATAGACCTGCTGTATCTCCATTTCACCCCACATAATTATTGAAGTTATGCCACAATAAGTAACGTCACATAATACATACCGATGGGGCCACAATTATATATAACAGCAATGAGATAACATGAACCACAAAATAGAATGCTTGAGTAAGAAAGAGATAAACATAGTAGCAAATATTCGAGAAGGCTTGACGCTTATTTTAATTATGACATAAGTCAACTAAACATGCCTACTAAAATAATTTTATCGTATGGTCATCTCTTTCTTACTCAAGCATTCTATTTTGTTGTTCATGTTATCTTATTGCTGTTATATACAGATTGTCCGAAATTCGTTTTGAACATAGGAAATTAATGAGTAGCAGGACAAAGATAGAAGGTAATCATGGCTACTTAAATTTTTAAACTAAAATTAAGTCAATGAAACAAAAACACTTTTGTCAAATATTTTATCTGTCATCAAGAGTATAAAGTGAGGTTTAAATAATTAAAATAATTATGTGAATAGTAAATAATAGTATTTTTAAACCTCACTTTATACTCTTTAACAACAGCTAAAATATTTGACAGAAGTATTCGTTTGTTTCATTAACTTAATTTTAGTTTAAAAATTTAGCTAGCCATGATTATGTTCTGTCTTTGTTCTGCTACTCATTTTGTTTATGTTTTCCTTGTCGCACTCATTAATTTCCTATGTTCAAAACGGATTTCGGACAACCTGTATAATTATGGCTCCTTCCATATATGCGTCACATGTGACGGATCATGAGCTACGGAATGTTGCTTGGCACGTCGATATCGTTCAGCACTTTTTGTGCTTTTGCTAGCCGCATCATCTGGGTACCCATCAACTATAACAATTGAATTGATACGATAATGCCTGTGTACATAGTCCACGTAGTTTGTGCAAATTGTTGCGAAAGACTCGCTGCGGTGCCATATGACCCGGTGTAACAAAAAACCACCATCGATAACATGCACCTTAGTGTCTGGTTCACTACTCGGTGTTATTGGCAAAAACGCTTTGTATTGTGATGATTTGGTCCCCTTCTGCATACCATGCTCATCAAATAATGAAAGCGGATATAGAGATAATTCGTATTGGAAGTAATTGCGCAATTCTTCGTCGTTTGTTTTTTGGCTATGCAAATCCTCTGAAATAACAAAAGTGGGTTGATGGAAGTCGAAACACCCATGATTTTGACACTGCTTGTCATGCTTTGCAGAGGGTACCACGTTAAAAAAACGCACCGTTGGACTCTACCTTCTGGGTGGTGTGGAAACGAGTTACAAAATAAAATGATCTATATCATACCCATTAAAGAAGGAGACGTGTCCCTACAAAATATAATGCAGAAAACTGTGTAAATACATTTGATAATAATAGATATTTATGTTGAAATTACTTTGTAGATATCACTTAGCCCACATTTAAGGAGATAGGAGCAAAAAAAAAACGCTCCACCGCTGCATTACCATTATTTGCTTCCGTTTGGCGCGCTGCATCTGAAAAACTATTCATGGAACATATTTTATGCTCTTCAATTCATTACTTTACTTTTTTTTCGTAATACCAATAGGAACGAAGATATTTACAAAAAATTGATTTTGGCCGCCATCTTTCCAAGATGGAGGCGCGAGCGATCTTTCCCCAAGGTCGCAAACTCAGGGTTATGATCAGGACAGTAAATTTTACGATCCCACCAAATTTCATTTGGTTACGACCTGTTGCGTGGTAAAACTACCCATTGCCTGGACTATTACCACAGTATCTTACTATAGCTAGTTTCTCACGCTGCAATAGTGGCCCTTCCGTTCCCTCTCTTTCTTACGCGAAGTTATTTTATCAAATATAATAAGACAATTTATATCTTCAAAATTGAGCTAAAAAAATGTAATACTATCAACCTAAAGTACGTTTTTTTCCTATAAAAATTTTCAAGGTCAAGATAAAATTGGCAAAACTGCTTTTCTAAAATTATTAGAAAATTTATTTTCGTCAGGTTTTTCTGTAAACAACTTTTGTCACTTTGACATTTAAAATTAAATTGTCAAGTTTTCTTTTTTGAAACTGAATACGCGTAAAAAATGGAATCTTTTAAAATTAAATGTAAAAAAGCATTTCTAAAGTGTGCAGGGGAACTGCATCTTAACACACCAGAAGAAGACGTTTACGAAAGATTAGCAAGAGCTTTTGATGTACATAGAACTTTAATGCCAGATTTTAAATTTCCCACCAATTTTTAGTTCTATAAAGTTACTAAAACAAATTTTACCAACATATATTTTTTAAAGGAATCCAAGTTATACCAACATAAACCCTAAATTCTTTGACCTTGAAAATTTTTATAGGAAAAAAACTTACTTTACTTATGAAATTCGCCCTTTGACGCTTCTAGCAACCTGACAACTTTTTGACAATTATATATTTCGTATGTATTTTCCAATTATTTGAAGCGCCTGTAAATATTTTTACGCCATAAATATCCCTCCTCGTGTCACCAATAGTGTGAACTATAATTTGTATGCATTAAAGTGTTCTAGTATAAATACGTAAGTACCTATTTTAAGCTTTAACTGTAGGTATGCAATATATGTTAGTTATTTCTAAATTTGATACACATTTAAAGAGTTTCATACTGTAATATGTAATTTAAAACTTGGTTAGGTTTAAGATGCCCGATTGTGCTGCTGTAGCCCGCAGTAATTCGGCGAAGAAAGGGTTCTTAATGAAGCGATTTCCAAAAGAACCGATAAGGAGAAGGGAATGGTTCATTAATACGAAACGAGACAAGTGGGCGCCAACTGATTTTTCTTGCTTATGCCAAGTTTATTTTGCGTCTGTAATGTGGGAAAAAACACGTGTTGATGGTACGCGAAAATTGAAAGCAAATGCTGTCCCTACGATTTTCCCCTTTCCACCGATACACTATTTAAAAAGAAAACGTTCAGTTGAAAGATCGCCTTCAATTTCAGAAAATGGTAAATTAGATGCAGTAG
Source organism: Agriotes lineatus (assembly GCA_940337035.1). NCBI lineage: Eukaryota > Metazoa > Arthropoda > Insecta > Coleoptera > Elateridae > Agriotes > Agriotes lineatus. The sequence continues at coordinate 68,877 of CALNHX010002556.1, read as the reverse complement.
TAGAACCTATACAAGTTGTTCTTGAAAATGCAAAATCAAATGTGGTTTTATTTGAAAATTTAATAGGACAATCGCCCGGTTCAAGCGAAGATAAGGAACATGATTTAATGCCAGAAAATGAACCTCCAACAAATCCTCATGAAGCTTTAATTGCTAGAATGAATAATTATAAAAAAATGTATATCAAGGAAAACATTAAAGCAAAATATTACAAGCGACTTCTTAGAAATACAAAGAAAAACTTGCGAAGAAAACTAAACGTAAAAGTCTAGAAGAATATCATTTATTAAAGCAGGTGTTTAACAATGATCAGCTCATGGCGTTAGAAAAAAAGAAACGAAAGAAATCAACGAAATCTATGAAATGGTCTATTAATACAACAATTACAAAATCCCTAAAACTGAAATTAAGTTGCGGACCTTTTAAGGCAAGGATATCCACTTCCTTCAATTCGTACATTGCAGAGACGATTACAAAATCTCAAGTTTGGTAGTGGTATTTTAAACGAAGTTTTTGATGTTTTGAAAATTAAAGTGTTATCATTTGAGAGCCACGAAATGGATTGTGTTTTAGATGAAATGGCTATTACACCAGGAAGCACGTATGATGCTTCATTAAATAAATACTATGGAGATACAACATTACCTAACCACACTAGGATGGCTACTCATGTCCTGGTTTTCATGCTGGGGGGCGTGAATACCAGATAGAAACAAGTTGTGGCCTATTATTTTACTGGGGATTCGGTAAATGGAGCTGTTTTTAGTGATATTATTAAGAATATTTATGAAGAATCCCAAAAATTAGGGTTAAATATTTTAAGTGTCACTTCTGATATTGTCCCTGCTAATCAGGCACTATGGAGGACATGGGGTTTAAAAGCAGGCAGACATTCTGCAACAAAAAATAGAATTAATAATACATTAGATCAAAAAAATTCAGTATGGGTTTTTGCATATGTGGCACATGTCTTTAAGAATATAAAGGGAATTCTCATCTCCAACAAAATTTTTAATTTAACTGAAGATATTCAACATAAATATGGATTGCCTACCAAAGAAGTCTGTTCTAGCCATATTGCTGAACTTGTTGAGTATCAAGAGAGGCACTGTTTTAAGTTGGCACCAAAATTGACTGAAGAAGATCTGCTACCAAGTCATTTCAATAAAATGAAAGTATCAACGTCTACTAATGTAGTAAGGCATACCGTGAGCAGTTCTTTAAAATTTCTTGCCGACATATTTAACAAACCTGCCTCCCTTACTACTGCTTGGTTTTTAGATCAAGTAGAAAAATGATTTTACATTATGACATCTCGGCATCTATCTTCCGCATTATCCAAGTTCAATGAAGATATTTATAATGAAACAATTGCTTTTTTGAAATACTTTATGGATCTCTTCCGTAAAATAGAAGTGGGATTTAAAACAATTTGGAAACCATCACAAACAGGTGTTTCGATTTCGACACAGTCTATGTTAGAATTACAATCTTATCTGTTGGAAACAAAGGCATACAAATTTGTTCTAACTAGCAGATTCTCGCAAAACTGCTTGGAAAATGTATTTAGTGTTTTGAGGAGCAAACAGGTTATTCCTAATGCACTTCAGGTTAAAAACAACCTTAAATTAATTTGTGTGTCACAGTATTTAAAGAATCCAAAAAATGGCAGCTATGAGGAAGATGACAGCGAATTTCTTTCAGGATTTTTGGATGTGCTGGTTGAGGCAAAGCCCCCATATGAGGATGTAAAAATAAATAAATCCACAATTAGTCTGAAAATTAGTGAATTGAATTTGCTGTACAATATTTGTGGATATATTATGCAAAGCATAATAAAAACTAGTAGAACATGTAAACATTGCATATATGCTGCAGTTTCAAACAAATCCCTCCAGAAAAGCTTCACGAAGTTAACAAAATTTATTTCTTACCGTTGTTTATTATGCTAAAATATTATTATTTTGAAGAAATACATTAATTGGATATAAAAATCCTTTAAAGTAGAATTAGATACTAATTATATTTACGTAGGTATTGTTACGATTTGCGTTCTTTAATTTAATGAACTATGTAGGAATATACTGTACTTTAGTTAGCTGTAAGCCATCTGTATAATATTTTAAGGTAAAATTCGTAGGAAAATGTCATATTTAAATTACAACAAGCGGATGTTCAGAAACGTGCCTTTCGCTTGGGAAGCTGGAGATATTCCAATCTCACGAATAAGATTTGAGTAAGTTTATGCAGCGTTTACTTCATAAACCGAAATATTGAGTGATGTATATGACCGGTACGTGATTAGAAGAAGCAACGGTTGCAACTCGATCATAAAAACTATTTGCAGCTGGGACCAAATGCTTTTAGTAGAAATTTAAATCTTTATAGCGGTAATTTACTAAGGGTCCAAACAGGCCACATTTCACTGTGGGAAATCCTCAAGCTTGTAAAAATTCATAGAACTATTATGAACGGTCACGTCCGCATGTACTGCCAAATGTCCAAAATTTAGACCAGCTCTGATAGGTTATTGGGAACTTTGTAAACGCCCACCGAGCTTTCTTGGTCAGAATGGACTTAGAATTAAGTTAGTTAATAAGAAGATGTAAATACGTAAACTTAAGGGTTCTGTAAACGGCAGAAAAATAAATGCAAGTATTTGTATCTACTTAAGTGTTCTTATTAATCTCACTAGCTTTGGTCTTCGTGTCCGAGTGTGTTTCAACTAAAAGGATTGCCAGTTACCCCGACTTTAGGCGTCTCGCGATAGTATAAATGCATCTGTATTTTGAATGTATACAACTTAAAGTCAGTAAACACAGATTTAGACAAAGACAAAGCTTCAAATATCTTAATTCGAACTTGATATTTTTACCATATTTCTATTTGAATTGAAATTCCGACGTGTATTATAGTAGATATTTTATTTCCATAATGTTGCAGTTTTTATTTATTTGAATATTTAAGTTTTCCCGCCTTTTATTTGGAGCCAATATGGCGGATTTGCGGTACTCTATTAATATAGGGACTCTAGAATAAGTCAGAGACAGTATATATAAGCCGCCATGTTTACTCCTCTGACATATGCGTCACTTTGAGGTTAGTAACACAATTCCGTCAACGTGACATTTGTTGGCAATCCAAAACTTTACTTAAAGTTGTCAAGACTGTAAGTCTATAGCAAATTCGAGGTTAGCAAGTTAGGTTTTGTTTCAGTTTTAAGCAAACTGAAGCAAAACATAACCTCCTAACCTCGAATTTGGCATCGACTCACAGTCTTGCCAATTTCAAATAAAATTTTAGACATAGGGGAAGGTTGCCGGTATTGGACCACTTTTTGGTTTTCACCCATTTACAGACAGATGAATACCTTTTCTTCAAAATTTTAAGTAAGAACGTTTTCCTACATGTGTTTTCTTTGTAAAGTATGAGTTAGAATATTATACGAGCCAGTTTGCTAAGAAAAAAATATTTTTTACTAAACCTTTGCACATGGTTCATTCGAGGAAACGGGTTGCCAGGAATGGACCATTCGGTCTCTCAATTGGACCACCAATATTTGCACAATAAATACCATCAATTAAATCTACTCTAACCTTTATTCGGCATTATTAAGCGGATACAAAAAAAAAACGCCGACATTAAATATTCGTGCACCGTCTAGTTTGTTTTCGTCACATATTTTTTCTAACAAATTAAAGAACTTTTGTACATTTTCGCGATTACAGCCTTTTGCTCTGACAATAGAGGTGTTTTCGGGTTGCCTTAGGGACAAGTCTGGATTCCTCTTCATAAAGTTGTAGTACCACTTTTTTCCAGCACTCGCCTTTTCTTTATTAAATTTATGTGGTAAACCATTTTTTCGGCAATTTCAAACGCAAGCTTTCTTACGTCCATTGTTGTCAAGTCAAACATCATTTCGTCTAATTTTAATAAATGATTTTTTATTTCGGCTTCTGTAGCGCTTGAAAATGTGGTAACACCCCCATGAAATTTTACAGCTTCTTTAGCGATTTTATTTTTGACTCCAAATGTCTTTTTAAAGTGGCTTTGGGCACGTGGTAAGTTTTAGCGCAAGCATTTAAACCGAGTTCGTCCTTTCGAAAAGAATTTATTGCCAAATTTAGTTCCTCACTTGTCCATTTGCAGTATTTCGTTTTTGGCATCCTAAAAGAACGACTTTACTTAATTTATATAAGTGTTTCCTCGATTCGACCGGTCCAATTGAAGAAACAAAACGAGGTCCAATCGGGGAAACTTGCACGTTTTCTAACCTAAATTGCGTCATGTGTCGAAAAAGTATAATAACCATGCAAATTAATATTTAAAAAGTTAAATAAAGCATAAATCTAACTAAAAACGTGGATAGTTTCAAGAATTACTTACTTGCTGTTTTGATATCTCCTTAGGTAAGTTAAGGATAAATTACAGTAAAAACACCTGTACACTAAATCGGGCGGGAAAGTCGAATGACTCAATGCACAAACGAAAACTTTGGTAATATGTCAGAAGTACAGTGCCTTTAAGTTTAAGGCCACTAAATCACGTTAGCTACGCTAACGTGATTTAGTGACCTTATTTAAGTTACAGTGACAGATCCATCTATAGGTGTTTGACCGAATTAAAATCTTTGTTAGACTCTTTAACTGTTGTGGTCCAATCGAGGAGCCAGTTCAATCCCGGCAACCTTCCCCTAACTCAATTCCTGTAATATGGGAGTAAACGTGGCGGAGATGGCGGCATTTTCACGGAACTCTTCTATATACACTGGCTCTGGAATAAGTTACGGTGGCTATATTTATGACGGTGTAGTCAATTTTGGTCCTGTTTCTGATTGCTGTTTTAAAATGCGCCATTTTCAGTCGTTTCAATGTCCCATTGAATATTTTTAGCAGTGTACGCATATTTAGTTACAAAAAGTTGCTAATGTCAAAATAAGACAGTGGCATTTTATAACTTATCTAAAGTAGCTCAGTTACTGAACACGGCTTAATATAATAGTACAGGCGCCAGGGAAATCGTTAATAGGGCTTTACGTGCAATTCTTGGTACCCGCATTTTGGGTTAATGGGTGGGTGGGGGGCTGTGCTCTGAGTCTAACTTTAAGTTTTCGGATCGATCGGAGAAATTGTTTTTCCGCAATATCGGAAGAAGTGTTGAAAACGGTTTTTTAGCAATTTCTCGTTTCCTGTTGCTCTGATGCTGAAATTGCATCAATACAAGTTTGTAGTTTATGAAATTCCTCACAACTTTTGTTAATACCTTTTTCTCGTGCGCTCAACAATTCAAAAGTTGTTACCCCATAAAGCCAAGAAATTAAGGATTGAAATGGGTTTTACGTAAATATATCGCTTTCAGTTAATCCTACGATAAAAAATACTCTTATATTTTTTGTAGAACAACTAATTTGCATAAAATTTGTGTATGAGTATTTTTTCATTTGGACAATTATTTACCGTTCTACAGCGCCGCAAATGTCGCAAGTCACGTAAACCGTACATTTAGTGTGCACTTTCGAATGGCACTGTTCCTTTGAGGTACAGTTTGTAGCGCGTCTTTTTATGTGGTTTTCCCGATATGCCTACTCCACGAAGTGTATTTCTAACAGTCTCACACTTCCCATGGTCTTTTTGATGGACCGGGTCTGCATCGTTGATCCCACTCATTGCAGAATCGTTGATTTTATCGCCCTTGTCAAGTTGTGTTTCCTTTGAAAAGAACTCGGGAAGAGAAAATATGTCGTCGTCGTAATTGATGTGATATTCGTCAACATCTGTAGTAAGCATTCTGGAGAATTCCTGCACGTTCTCACAGGATTCTCCGTGATAATGAAGACAGAGAGAAACTCGACAACTGGATTGCTTCTCACGAACCCTTCCTGGAGGGGACCGAATTAGTAGCCATCAGCACTGGTCTTGTTGGAGATCCCCGTCTCATTAATTGCCACCTCTCAGAGGAAACCGGTAAGGCAATGTTGTCCAAGGTAGTGGAACAACATACTTTCGGATCATTGTCATATAGACGGAAAGACAAGGTGCTTCCTTTAGCGGCCTTGTCCAGCAGTATCAAGATAGACGACATTCCTGTCCCCATCAACCCCTTGCTTCTATTTCAGCGAATTTCCTTCACGAAGCATTCAGATAAAGATATGCAAGATTATCTCGCTTACGAACTCGCGCCATATCCATTGTCACTGTTTTCTGATGAAGGAATGCGGAAGGGCACAAAATCTTCCTTGTACAACGCCTTTTCGCCTATGGACCATGTTGATCTTGGAGAAAAGCGATATTTCGTGATCGACGGAGGTTTCTTGATGCACAAAGTCGTGTGGGATCGCGGTGTAACTATTAAAGCAATTTGCGATAAGTACGTCAAATACGTTAAAGACCATTTCGGCACATCGGTAAAAATAGTTTTCGATGGCTACTCAGACGACCCAGAAATTGCCGGCACGAAAACGTGGGAACGACTTCGCAGAACAAAAAATCAACGTTACGCTGACGTCATCTTTACCAGCAATACAGTTCCAACAACTACTCAGGAGAAATTTCTAGCGAACGAGAAGAACAAGGCCAAATTCATCCAACTACTTAGAAGAGAATTCGAAGATTGCGATTTTACAGTCGAAGAAGCACTGGGAGATGCCGACTATCTAATTGTTCATTCAGCGATCGAAGAGTCTCACTTCTATGATTCTGTAACCATTGTCGCCGAGGACATCGACATATTGGTCCTTCTGACGGCGCTAGGACGGAACTGTGCAAACGTTTTTCTTTGCAAGCCCGGAAAACTGAATACGAAGGAACAGCATTATTCTACATCATGCTTGAAACACGGCGATGCTGTATCAAAGCATATCTTGTTCTTGCATGCATTTTCTGGTTGTGACACAACATCGGCTGCTTACGGTATGGGCAAAGTGAAATTTCTTAAAACCCTAGAAAAGACACCTACCCTGAAATCTGCAGCGAATCACTTTGTACAGAAAGATGTAGACGCGGATATCATCGCATTAGCGGGAGAGCAATTTTTTATTGCGTTGTACGGTGGAGACATCCATAAAGACAAGTCAATCAACTTGCTGCGATACAAACACTTCGCGAAATCCCTTGTGAAGTCAACGTTTAATCTGGCATCCCTGCCACCTACAAAAGACACGGCCAGGATGCACGCATTCCGGACATACCATCAAGTTCAAACCTGGCTTGGAAATGATACTCTACCCGCGGAAAGATGGGGCTGGAAGAAACGTGGCCGTACGTTTACACCGGTGCCTAGCACTGAGCCTCCCGCGCCTACTGCAATAATTAAATTAATTTCATGTGGGTGTAAGACCAAATGTGGAAAGGCTTGTGGCTGCCGCAAAGCGGGTTTAAAGTGCACCGCCATTTGCTCTATATGCGCCGGGGAATCCTGTGAGAACGTGCAAGAAATCTCCAGAATGCTTGCTACAGATGAAGACGAATACCAGACCAGCTATGACGATGACATATTTTCTCTTCCCGAGTTTGTTTCAAGGGAAACACAACTTAACAAGGGCAACAAAATCGACGATTCTGCAATGATTGGAATTGACGATGCAGAACCCGGCCCATCAAAAAGACCAAGGGAAGTGTAGAAATACACTTCGTGGATTAGGCCTATAGGGGAGACCACGTAAAAAAAAACGCGCCACAAGCTGTACCTCAAAGGTGGTGTGGAAAACAGTTGGTGCGACACACTCGAAGGAACAGGGCCGTTCGAAAGTGCACACTAAATGTACGGTTTACGTGACTTGCGACATTTGCGGCGCTGTAGAACGGTAAATAATTGTCCAAATGAAAAAATACTCATACACAAATTTTATGCAAATTAGTTGTTCTACAAAAAATATAAGAGTATTTTTTATCGTAGGATTAACTGAAAGCGATATATTTACGTAAAACCCATTTCAACCCTTAATTTCTTGGCTTTATGGGGTAACAACTTTTGAATTGTTGAGCGCACGAGAAAAAAGTATTTACAAAAGTTGTGAGGAATTTCATAAACTACAAACTTGTATTGATGCAATTTCAGCATCAGAGCAACAGGAAACGAGAAATTGCTGAAAAACCGTTTTCAACACTTCTTCCGATATTGCGGAAAAACAATTTCTCCGATCGATCCGAAAACTTAAAATTAGACTCAGAGCACAGCCCCCCACCCACCCATTAACACAAAATGCGGGTACCAAGAATTGCACGTAAAAATTCCCTGGCGCCTGTAAGCATAAACATCAAAATAAATATTGTATCATTATTGATGTACACTTGTGTTATTTTATACACAAAAATAAAGTAAGACCGCAAACTAAATTTTAACCAAGCAATAATTTTGACTTTAGTAATATTTTGTTACTAAATATCACTGACACCGTTAAAAAATGCACATGCAAAGCCTGCAACAGTGTGACAAATGGAGTGAATGCGGTACAGATGACTCCTGCAGTTTACACAGGTATTTGAAGTCATATTTCAGTAATATTTCTGACGTATTGTACGATTTTATGTTCCTACTTAGGGTGAAAAGAGCTTATCAAGTTTTAAGTTTGAATTTGCGTTTAGAACTGTAGTGTATCCTGTTCTGAGACGGCTTCGATTAAAATCACTGTAAAATAATAAATAATTACAATAATGCTATAAACAGCTAATGGAGCTTAAATTAACCCACCGTTCCACAGGTATTTTAAAAGTTGCACTTTTCCACGGGTTGGATCTTACAGGCCCAATCTATGTAGCTAATTAGTTTATTCATAAATTATCGATGTTTTTATTTTAATGAAATTTTGAGTTAAAATCGTATATTTCTCAATCTGAAAAAAAGTTGCAGAAGCAAAGGCAGCCTTGAAATTATTTATTTATTGAGAAAACTCAATAACTTTACACTAAGTCACTTATTTTTTCAAAAGTTATAGAAGAAATAAAACTGAAATTATTATAGTAAACTAGGAACATATGGTAATTATAAAATTTACAGAAGTTGTAATCTACCAACCTTCGTTAATGCATTGAACATGAATTTTGCTAATTTTTAAGTCTGGCATATAATTTACAAAATCTGAAAAATATACAAGGGATAGAAATAAAAAAAATGTTTTGAAATTTCTCACATCTGTATTATTATTGTTTATTATACGCCACGGGAAATGTTACTGCGAAGTTCTACTGCATATCATCATTAATAAATAATACGTGCTACAGTTTTGAACCTTTTCAGGATCTTGTACAGTTTAATATTAATTTGCAATTAGATAAAGATGTTGAATTCGATATTACATTTTTTTATATAACTTTAGATGTATTGCCTATCTGAGTCATTCTTATTATTACATTTATAGCTATTTAAAGGAGTTCTGAGAATTACAAGTCATCCGATCGGCGGCTCCACATATTATTGTTCATAGTTTATTTGGTTTACTCATGAAACGTGCTTTAATAGCAAATATAAGAACTGGACATGGGCGCCGTTACATAGGGGCAAGGAGGGGCGCTTGCCCCTCCCTGGATTTTTCCAAAAATAATATAATTCACCATTACGCGCCACGCGCTGACCGCCGAGTTATCAGAACTCGCCGCACAGAAATTATTTTCATAGAGTGTACTAATATTATATCGTGTGCGTAATAACAGCAACGATTTATTCATTTGTCCGCCCTAAGGGCACGCTCACTTTACAGAACTGATTTTTTGAATAAGCAGAAATAAGTCGATGACCTAAATATCAAGATGAGAAGCGTCTATGAATGTGTCACTCAGCGCGATACAAAACAATATTTAAATTTCCGTTTCTTGACGCCTTTATATAAGGGCTGACCGATGTTGGGTTTTCTTGTGTCTAGGCACGTTTAAGTAATAAATTCAATGGCTCGCCAAATCCCAATGCACCTGCACGGTATATTAGCAAATATTTAAAATAAATGCCTTACTTATCTCAAGTTAGTCTTATTCGTTCTCTGGTTTACATTGTTTTTTATTTGGAACTTCAATCTGATCTATACCGTACGTGTATTTTTTTGCATCTATTATTTTATTTGTTAATTAATTTTCTGTTTGCATTATTGTGTATTGCTATTACTAACGCTTCACTATTTTGTGCGGTTCGATGCCCAAACCATAAAGTAAAGATGTAGTAAAGAACGTAATGATTTTGTTATTTTTAATTTAGAAACACAAAACGTGTTGGTAATACAACTATTTTTTCCAAAACCTGTAGTATTTTGTTTTTATATTTTTTAGAATCTAATAGCATTTTTAGGTGCGCATCAAGTGTTTCTTTTTTTAGACCCCTCTGTGAATTTAATTGTCTTATCTCAATATCGAAAAAATATTGCCCCTCCCTGAGAAGTTTTCTAACGGCGCCCATGGAACTGGAGAAAAGATACTTTTACTAGAAGAAACGAGACAGTGTGAAAATGGATTAGATGTAAACAGACCTTTGAGATGTTTAGTCGATATGTATCTTTAGTTTTGTGATAATTGTTCAATAAACATATTTTAAAAAGATTTGTTGGTTGGGGAGCTTTTACATTGTATAAACTAAGTAACTTTGCATTTTCCGTACATATACATGTGTATATGTATTTATATTGTTAAAGTCCCCATCAATTCTTTCTATTACAATTGCGCATTAAGTTTTAGTACAAACAGCTGACACTAACATCCCAACCCTGCCAGTGGCCACTACCATTCTGCGAACAAGTGCAGGGCGACAATGACCTTAACCCACAAAATATTATTCATGTTAGAGAAAAATACAACATGACACGCTATTTACTACTTACTTGCAAATTTACAATTTCAAAAATGGGCCAGAATAAAATAAAATCACATTTTTCTTATTTAAAAATTGAGAAAATAAGGTAATTCCACCTCACAGCCGCATCCCGAACTCTCTTAAAAAATACAATCAACCAGTAGAAAGTGTCCAAACAGCGAATTTCACACAAATATTGATTTTAAGGTGTCTCTGATAATTATAACGTTTTTCCCATTTTGCAAACCCCAATTCCAACTGGACAGCAAAATTCCCAAAATTTCGAATTCTCGCAAAAAATACAATCGACCAGTAGAAAGTCTCCAAACCTCGAGTTTTACACAAATCTTCATTTTAAGGTTTTCTGATATTTATAACGTTTTCCCAATTTTGCAATCCCCAAATCCACCTGAACTGCAAAATGTGCACACCCCAAATTCTCTTAAAAAATACAATCGACCCGTAGAAAGTCTCCAAACAGCGAATTCATTTTAAGGTTTTTCTAATAATTATAACGTTTTCCGCATTTTGCAACCCCTAAATTTACCTGAGCCGTATAATTCCCACATCTCAAATTCTCTTAAAAATACAATTGACCAGTAGAAAGTCTCCAAACAGCGAATTTTACGCAAATATTAATTTTTCTGATAATTATAACGTTTTCCCAATTTTGCAATCCCCAAATCCACCTGAACTGCAAAATGTGAACACCCCAAATTCTCTTAAAAAATACAATCGACCCGTAGAAAGTCTCCAAACAGCGAATTCATTTTAAGGTTCTTTTAATAATTATAACGTTTTCCGCATTTTGCAACCCCTAAATTTACCTGAGCCGTATAATTCCCACATCTCAAATTCTCTTATAAAATAAAATCGACCAGTAAAAAGTCTCCAAACAACGCATTTCACACAAATATTAATTTTACAATTTTTCTGATAATTATAACGGTTTCCCCATTCAGCAACTGTTAGAACTATTTGTCAAGCCTAGCTATCTCCTCAAATTTTAGCATTCTTTCCGAATCACGTAAGTGAAATCTGTAACTTAGTAATGTATTCAATATCGATTTCAATACGAAAGTGGTTTCCGATTCATTTAAGCCCAAATCTTTAGCTTAGTAATGTTATCGAAACTTGACCTTTTGCAAGCAGTACAGTTTCTTTGTTCGATAAATTCTCAGTAAGCCCGCTTGACAACGGACCTTTGTTCGGCCGTTGAATTCTGCATGAATGATGTCATCTTGCCATTATCAAGTCTTAAGTGTCTCTTGACGCCGAACAGGCGGTTGTAATTTTACGTGTGAACCCCCTGGTTAAGTAAAGTTGTTTCATAATTTCGATCCGTTATATTCTTAAACCTAACGAGTGAAACAAGGAAGTAGATAAGCCGCGTCTGCGCTTGGTCATTTTCGCGCCTCCATCTTCGGCTGGAGCGTCACTGAGTGTGGAGCCCGCCCGATGTGAGGGTCACGTTTGTCGAAATTAGCGAAGCTGCATTGTTGCTATCACCGGATTAAGTGATTAAGTAACGTACTGGTGAATGTCTAGTTGAGTTTTCTTTATCGAGGCAATTCTAATTTACGCGTGATGCGGATTTTTAAAGTGAGAACTCTTCCTGTGTTAAACTCGCCTTTGGAAAATAGCCCCGAACGTCGTATCGAATTTGCCTATTGTGGACGGGACTCTTTCAACCCTGGTCACGGGGGGATCTAATATCGTTACGCTTGTTCGAGTATCGCCCCGCTGCAGTTTCCTGTCGTTCCTTTTGTTTCGTTTTGAGGCAGTAACTGAGGTACAGCATGCAGCTGGAGTTGGACATCAATATAGAGCATCTGAATTTCTACATCAAGTATTTGTCAGGTAATAATAGTTGTGACGTATAGAAAGGCCTTTGTTTATTTCAAATTTAAAATGTTGAACAGAAACTACCGTCTCGAAGTGAATTTTTGCCGTACCGTCAAGCTTCTTTGTTGATATGTTGCTTTGCATTGTAAAGTCATGTAAACATTGTCGCTCCGTCACTATTTGAGTGATTATTGATAATTTTTGACTATGTAACGTAGTTCCTTTGGGCCAAATTTAAAGTTATTACTGTTTGAACACTAGTAATTTTAATTGTTGGCATTTTTGGTTGCTTGTGTTTAGTTTAATTATTGCATTTTTAACCCGACTAACCCTTTTAAATCCTACGAAGTAATTATTGTAACGTCCATTGTTACTCTTAATTTTTTTTATTCTTTCAATAGAATTTATTGTTAATTATTGACGTTTTTTATTAGTGTTTGCATGCATAGTTGTGTTCTGTTTTAATGTACAAGCATTCAAGTGGCTGTAAGCAGTGTAAGTTGATGCCATATAAGGTAAGTCTAATTCAGCTGTGACGTCGTTGCCTCACGTTGTGCCAAGGTAGAAGTAGTAAGATGATTCTGCTCACTTCCACTTTCAAAGTAATTTCACCTGTGTTGCTGATGTTGTTTTTTCCCGATTTAGTAAAGAAATTGGTGGCGTACCTTTATTTAACATCATTTCCTCCTTTGTGTTAAAGCACAGCCCTAACTTTCAGGCAGCAAAGAACCACGACCTTTCTTCACTGAGCATGCAGGCACGCCTTGTTACAGCACATCTCGTAACGAGAGGTGGGGCTGAGTATTTGGCTACATTCCCGATTATGTCTTAGTCATTTTGTAGGTAACAGGTCTGGCTCTCAGGCGTATGATCTTGTTTTGCAAGCTTGAGGGGCCGCTTTCGTGTCCAAAAAATCGTTTTAACCCCCGTATTTTCGCTCCATCGAATTTTACAATTTTCATAACCTCTCCTGAAGGTTTGCCCTTGACGAGATCTTCAAAGTGGCACCAACAACATTCACCTGCAATACGTACAACTTGCAAAAACTCGCGAGAACTGCGCATTTTTCCAGCGTCGTACAAATCGCTTGAAAAGCCCCGTACTGGTGTTCTGTGTTCTGTTTTAATTTTTTCAATGTTAAAACAGAATAAAACAATAAAACTGTTTGCGGTACACAAAATATCGATTCGCAAAGTCAATGACTGAAATTTCTCTTAACTTGGTAGTGCGTTTACATATACACGTTGTCCCCAGAAATTTTGAATACGGGCATTTGAATGCATTACTTGGCGCTTAGTTACCACTCTCATAACAATCATGACAACCTATTTTAATAATCGAGAAGAACAAAATCACAGTGCCTAGAAACACTGCATTGCATTACTCGTATTCAAAATTTCTGGGGACAACGTGTACATATGTGTATAATAGTAGTTTGTATACCTAGGCACTGAAGTTTAGCTTTTTATCACGAATGTGGATTTAGTTGCTGAGGCCCGTAAGGCCAAGGCAAACAAAACCACTTATAATTATGATTATGGTTCTAAGGTATGCACACCCGAAATGGCACACAATAGCAGGTGAAGGTCGAATCGGCGGGCGTTATAAATGAGAGGTCAAGATCAAGGCGCTGTGATATTTGAACACGTCAGCTGAGTCTGTTTGGCGTGAAAAGACCAACGCGTAGGGATTGAGAAGCAGGACGAAACCAGTGGTGTATCGAGCTGGAAAACAAATGAGTGACAAAAATAGTGTAAGGAGAATAAGTTCTTAAAAGGAAAAGAGAAGGGAGCACGGAAGAAGAAGATAACAGTAGAGAAGAGGGTATCTTTAGAAAAAGTAAAGTGACAAATAAAATACCCCATAATAAAAAGTAAACCACAGCTCAATCTAAACACCAGCAACAGTGGAAATTGATAAATTAAAAAAGATGATAGAGAACCTAGCTGGAATAGTTAACAAGGGCTTTAATGAATACAACAAGGAAATAAAAAAACTAAAAGAAGAGGGGGCTATATTTGAGGAAACAATTAAAACCAAATTGTAGATATGATATAACAAACAGAATGGAAGGGAGAAATAGCGAATTAAGGAAGGAAATGCCGGACAAGATAGGCCGCTTGGAACGAAAGATCGAATATATTACAACTATTACGGACAAGGAAAAATAAATACTAACTGATAAACAAACAAATAATGGAAAGATGGACATGGCCTTTCCAAGAATTAGTGTCTGTAAAAAATGATTTAAAAGAAAACAGAAAACTACATACAGAAGAAAACGTGATTGAAGGAGAGCCGGGTCCAATAAAAGAAAAAGAAATTATGGAGGTGATCAAGACGGTGAAAAACGGAATAGCCCCAGGGCATGATAAATTAACTTCAGAAATGCTAACGAACATGGGAGCAAAAAGAACACAGTTTTTCTTGGACATCTGTAACATGACATGGAAGAGAGAAATGTACCAGAAGATTGGCAAGTAAGAGGTATCGTACTAATATAAAAAAGGGTAATGCACAGACTGTAACAATAACAACTACAGAGGAAGAACATTATTGAGTCCAGCAGTGAAAACATACGAACGAATACTAGAAAGAAACGTACTTAATAAAATTCATAGATCCAACACTTAGCGAGAAAAAGACGAGGCGTACAAGACCATGTTTTCTCAAACAAATTATCCAAAGAACCCGGTTATGCCGATCAAAAGCATTCTTTGCATTTATAGACCTAGAAAGCGCATTCGGCGGAGTTAAAAGGCAAATACTATGGAGAAGGTTGACAATAGAGGAGTGGACAGTAAACAGTCATTAAAAGCCTGTACAGACAGAATACCAACTATTTGATCAGTAAAAGCAGAAAATCCGGTAAATTTGAATGGGTTGAGACAGAGAGGGGTTAATAAGTCCAATAGTTTTCAATCTATTCATAGACGAAATAATAGGAAAATGTAAGATAATTTTAAAGAAACTGCATGTAGAAACCTGAAAATTAGAACCAGTAGAAATACTTGCATGCGTATTTGCAGATAATCTTGTAATTACAACCAGCAGTAAACGGGGACTACAAAATTACTCAGGCACTTGGAACAATACCCTAATAAAATTTGGTATAAAAATTAATACTAAAAAGACACCTATAATGATGATAACGAAACGAAAAGAAGATACAATGAACATTGAAATAGATGAAGAAGCAATCAAAAAGGTATCACAAAATAAATATCTTGGGGTGACAATAAAAGTCAATGGAAAACAAGACACGTATATAAATGACACAAATGAAAAAACAATGAAAACACACAACATAAAAGAGCAAGCAGATATACAGAGATCAAGGCAATATACAAACCAATACTAACTTATGGCAGCGCATCACAGGTAACATGGAAAACAGGAAGCAGGAATAAAAGAAAAAATGAGAACGTGGAAGAGGAGGAGAAATATAATACATAGAAGAAGACAAACAAAAAACAATACAAGAAGAATCACCAAAGACAGAAAGCAATGGAATCGGTTTGGACATAAAATACAATAACATACAAATTAACCCCTACACGGAGAGGTTAACAAGGAGAACTGATAGTATATATTGAAATGGTTTTAAGCCCACAATTTGGCTCTGTTTTGCAGTGCGAAATATTTACCCAAGTCAATAAAGCACAGAGTTAAGATATTTTATGTAATTGCAATTTAAACAGTAATAAAAGTATTAACTGCATTGGTTATCAGAACAGTACCTACGGAATGTAGAAAGCTGCAAATAATAAACATGACCATGCGATACAACGCAGAAATATGGCACAGTATAATCAAAAGCAAATATACGACGTATGAGCAATTCAAAGAACTATTTGTACAACAATATTGGAGCAATTCACACCAGGCTCAAGTTCGCACCGAATTAACTTCAGGCAAATACGTCGAAAAAAGAAAATCGAGAGAAATGTACATGATGAACCGATACAACAAAGCGCAGTATCTGACACCCAAATTATCAGAAGAAGACATTATCCAACATCTGTTAAGACACTTAGAAGCCGAAATTACGAGGGCAGTAGTCGTGCAGAACGTGAAAACATTAAAAGACTTTTTAGAGATTGTACGAAACTACGACTTAGCGGTATACAATGAAAGAGAAGTAAATCGAAAACCCGAATATCAAAATTACAGTAAAAGAAAATTGGATGAAACATTTGGAAACAATTTTAGGCAAAATCCAAGCAATTTTAATAATAATATAAAACAAGCCGGCATTCATAACAATATATTATTTATCTACTTTGATGTCACAATATGGTTATTATAACACCGAAAACAGTGCTACAATGCAGTCCATTATAACACTGCTTTTGGTAACTATTTGTTTCATAAAATTGGTGACATTTACCTTCACATGCTCATAACACGACAAACGTCAGATGTCGAATACATAACCACAATCTCTGAACTTGTATTTATTAAATTTATTCTAATCTAATATAACTTTAACTGAAGGTACTTTTTAACAAATTAATTAAACACAATTATTGTTCTAGGTAAAGCACTAATTTAACAGCACAGGAACCAAAGAGCTTGCACCAAATTTAAACTAATTCAAATGTCAGAGCAGCGAAATTGATATTTTGTCCAATAGATGGCGACTGTCAAATGTCACTTGATAATGTCGCCATCATTACGCTCAAAAATCCCTAGATAGCAATGCAATGTTTTTAGTATCCGAAATTTAGAATTTCTATAAAATCAGCAACTCAAAGTAGATAAAATAGTATATTATCAAAGAGCATATATGCTCTTTGATATTATATTCGCTTAATAGGAGGCACTGTAGCACTTGTTCCATTGGAGCACTCCTCGCTGCGCTCATCGTGCCCCAAATCCACGCGTGCTACAATGGGCCCTTTTATGAAACTAGTATAATAATATACTATTATTTAATGTTATCTCTATAAAATCAGCTATTTTAATATTTATTTAATTGTCACACAGATTTTTTAAATATCTCTATAGTAAGAAAATGTTAGTTGTTTTTAAATAAATCTAGTTTTTAAGCAAGGCATTAAATTATATAATTATTAGTAAAAGGTAATTTTTAACTTTTAAGTTTTAATATTAAACATTTGATGTGATGAGCTTTTGATTGTAATCTTAAAAACACGAATTTCTTAATAATTTGTATAATTAGAATGGTTAATATTTAGAATAATTTTATACTTGATTTTCTTATTATTATTATTTATATTTGTTATAGGTCTTATCCTAAAATTTAATTTTAAAATGTTCTGTAAGTGGATGGCAGGGCAAGCAATATGCTTGAGTTTTAGGCGGCCGGACCGGGTTCGATTTCCGGCGACTATACCGATTTTTAACAATCGTACGCTCTCCGGATACCACGCCAACACCTGTGGTAATCGTTAACCCACAATAAGGGAACTCTTCCTCACTCTTGGAAAAGCTAGCCACCTACCCGGCTTACAAGTAAAGAAGGCTCATAGAACCCCTTCGTGGTTAAAAACAGGCCGCTGGCCTATAATAAGAGGAAGATGAAGAAGAATGGTTAATCTTCAAAATAATTTTATACTTAGTTTTCTTATTATTATTTATATTTGTTGTAGGTTTGAATAACAATTAACATAGCAAATGTGATTCTTTAAATATTTCTTTTGTTAGCTTTATACAAGGAATACAATTTTGATTTTTATTTAAGGTCTACTCTGCTGAATGAGAATTTAAATTGCCGCGGTATTCTGACCGTGCAAAGGTAGCATAATAATTAGATCAAACTCTTTTAAATTCTTCATCGTTCTCTTATTACAGTAGCCTGTTTAAATCTACAAAGTTGTAGCTCTATGAGCCCTCTTTGCCCTTAAGCCGGGTAAGTGGCTTTTTAACTTCATTATCATTTATTTATGAATGGACTATCTAGCAGCGTTTTATAAGGTTTTTGCAATACAACGTATGAGCAAAAAGAAAGTTCATTAAAGGTGCCTTTGGAATTTTGATGTCAAATGTATTACAACACCAGTAAATATGGAGCTGTCATTTGACATTTGTTACAAAGTGAGGTTATGATCTTCTTTTTCTTCTTTGGGCTTTGGTAACATTTCTGTTGTGTTTATGACGGGAAGTATTGACCACAGTTATGATCACGTTGCGATATTAGTCACTGTCAGACACTGTCTATCAAGTGTCAGTGACAAGATTAGGTGTAATTTTCTGGTTTTATAATACATAGGTGTTCAAAATTCCAAAGGCACCCCCCTCCTCCCCCCCCCACCACCCCACCCACTAGTTACGTGTATGACCATATTCTCAGTTGCTGAAATTATTTAATTTGCAAACCTTAGAAAAGCGCCGATTTATTTCATTTCTAGTTTTTTTGCATCCTATAATTCATTACAAGATAAATTAAGCAATTATAGTATTTTTACTTTTTAATTATTGTCTTTAATCATGTTATGTTTTATATTTTAAGGATGTTGACCAAAATCCTAATCTTCTTACGTACATTTAGTTTTTAACTGGGATTCTTATTTTATCACCATTGTATCTTATATTTATTAGAATCTCTAGTAAAGTTTTCTTTAAAACTTATGTTTACATTTCCTTATTCTTATTGCGTTTGTATTACAATTATTATGTGTATTATCTTAGTGGTCAGATTTTGGTATTTGATAACAAATGCTGTTCAGTCCTGATAAAATTATGGGTCAGTGGGACCGCAATACCAACAATCAATGGCCGTTTTTTTCAATCTGGACTGTGTGGTCTACCGGTTTTTCTGTTAGAACCGGACGATCGCAATAGAGTACAGCTTCATGAGATTCGACAACAGCGGCAGGTAAGTACTTATACTATGGTTCAGATGTATTAAGCAATTTATATTTTAGAGCAAGATGTCTGTGTACAATTTAGCAACCTGATTATGTCGACTGAGATAGTTATTGTTTTCCAACGTTGCACATCCACCAGTAAGATGTTCGATGTTCTATCCGAAAAGACCACACTTCCTGCTTCTATCTTCTACATTTCTGTTTAGGATGTGCTTTTCATAGTTTTTTGTTTTTACCATTTTGTCCAGAATTGCAGTGGTAAATCCTTCAGTAGCCGGTTGAAGATATCCTTAGTAGGTATGTTGTAGGGAAGAGGTTATCCATTGAATCAACTGTAAGTTGTGCAGGATGCCTACCGTGCACCACTTTTTCCTTTCAAATAAATATCTTATCAAATTTGATCTGTGTGTGGTCTTCTAGGTCAGAATTGGTCAGGTTTAGCAAAGTGTAGCTACAATCGGCAGCAGCAATTCTGCTTTTTTTGTTGAGGTTGATTTGTGAAATATTCGCGCATATGAAGTTCTTGCTTCTTACATGTATTAGAGATGTTCAATAGAGTCTTTTCATCTCCTGAACGTGGCAATTATAGTAGTTCGGTTGCTGATTTTGAATAAAGAAAAAAATTTAGTAAGCAGACGTCGAGTTAACCTGTCAGGTTCTTGAAAGTTAGTAGTACTCCATTTACAACTTTAAAGGAATAGGTCAGCACTGTGATGGTCAGTGTGTTAATGACCTTTAAAACGTGTTTGCCGTTGAACTTTGTATTAAGCGGCTTGGTAAGTCTAAATTTATGTTTTTCTGAAAATTTTGCCTGAAGGTCGTCCAGATGACTATAACTATTCGAAGTTTGTTAGAAATCAAGGAATAAATAAAGAACAAATTTCAGTGAACCTTTTTCCATCTAATTCTGAGGTTTTAACAGTTCGCAAATCAATGTCTTTCCAAGAGCGACCATAGTGCCGTTCTGGAGTATCCACATCTCGCCTAAAAACACAAATTGATACAATGCTTCTTGTTTCATGTCGGAACAGGACGTCTGGGCGCCGGCATGTCCAGTAGCGGAGTACAAAAAAAGTCTTGCTCTGCAAAAGGGGTAGTTTCAATTTTTGTATATGTTGTATGTTTACCAGTTTGAGGTCTTCATAAAAATACCAAGTTTTCCAACATTTCGAGCCGCAATCTTGAAAAAAGGCACTCTAAACCAGTTTTTCCACATTATCTCAGCAGTGCATTCTAGGATGGCAATAGTTATTATTAATATTATAGAAGCCACAATTTTCTACAACTTTTGTTCAATTTTTTTGTAAGTGAACTAAATATCCACAGTGCTGCCTTTTGAGCTGATTTCTTCATGATTATTGTTTATATTCAAACAAAAGTTGTAGAAAAGTATGTCTTCTATATAAGGAGTTGGAAGTTGGACAAGTAGTCCTAATTTCGGGCAGTCATAGTTATATTTTTTATTCTACTAAATAAGTATATTATTAATCTTTTTTTTTGTAAAATCGCTTATCTAATAACCCACTAGTAACAACCCACAATTCCGTTAAGCAACTTTTTCTACAGTTAAATATCTACAGCTAGATTGCTTACAACGTCCAAAATAAGGGACTCTTACAGTAATTTTAAATCTAAAGTTTTCTGATTACAGTAATCTTCTTAATTGCTTTCTGTGCACACAAGAGCTTGCAAATAATAATGGGTATCTAAAGATTCCAATTATCAGAATTTACACATTTGGTTAACTACAGTGATTGGAAACAATAACAAATTATGCCCAAAATTGATTTCTGAGCACACGGTAAAAGCTTACAAATAATAATGGATACCTAATGAATTCAATTATCAAGATTACAAATTTTAGGTGTATTATAATGACAAAACAAGAATGAACATGTTTTGGCGATTAATTGTGCAACAATTAAAAAAATACCCATATTGCAAAACTTACTTTAAATATTCAAAAACTTAAAGGAGAATCTAAATCAGCGTTTTGAAAGTTCGGTGGTAAAATTTTCTTGTAATAATTCCAGCGCTCAAACGCCGGGCGCCCAAACGCCTGGAGCCAAACACCGTCGCCCAATCGCCATGGCCCAACCGCCGGCGCGCACTCGTTTCATGTGATGATGAAACCCTAAAAAGCGTATCCGTTAAAAAAAAGTCGTTCAATTCCACGAGACCTCTTTATCTTTTTGCTATTTATAACCTATATTTTTTAGGCCATGAGCTAACTGATCATGTGTTGCTGTGACCTTGTTATCAATCGTGCGGTTTGGAAATAAAATGTCTGCTATTATCCGGCATCTATAAACTGTAATTACCTCACAGTGAGCTGGCAAAACACCAATAGTGCTGTAAGTACAGTTTTTATTATCCAAATCAATGCAAAACTAGCCATTCAAACCCGATCAACGAAAATAGAGGTTAACAACAATTCAGCGCGTTCGCGCGCTCGGAGGGACAAGAATTGGCTGAGTGCCAAATCTCATTCGTAGCAAATATGAGATGGCTCTCAATAATTATAACTATGATGGGCAGTACTTGACTCCAACTGCCCCTCAAGTTGTACCAACAATATTAGTGGATCAAAATGGATACCAAACAACCGGTTTCCCAAACACACAAAACATGGCCATGTGTACAAATAGTTATGCCTCGTGGCCACCTTTACCACAAAATACAAATGTATACCAGCCAAACTATTTAAGCCAACCAACAACCAGTCAAATCCCTTATCCAAATCAACCGATCAATTACTACTTCAGCCAACCTCACAGTTACCAAGACCAGTCCACACAACAAGTGTTGTACACCATGGCACAACCAATACAAGAACAATGCCAACCGTCTATAAGTTTTATACACAAAAACACAACAGAAACCTTAGATCAACGTAAACCGCTGCCATCTAAAATCGAGGAAATTCAACAGAAGGAAAATTCTTCCAAAAAATCAACGCCAAATGGGGCAAAACCAACTACTAATCATTCGGCAGAAGAGACTCCGGTTAAAGAAGTACCCTATGAACCAAATCAGTTTCAATAAATCAGATCTAAGAGAAAAAGGAACAAAAACAGTCCACAAGGTCAGAAACAGGCAACAAAACTACGCATAAATGACACAAGAGTACTAACGAAAAATCGCTATGAACCATTAAGCAATACTCTACAAGACGTAGAAGAAATTGTAACGCAAGAAACTACAAAAACACCAAAATCGATAAAATACCACCATTTATTCTATACGGTGTTTCTAAAGATGTCCAGAGCCTACTAAATCTAATAAGAAGTACCGCTGCAACTTTTACTTATCAGTTACTGGCTGACAACAACATGAAGATACAAGGAAAAACTGTAGAAGATTACAAAAAAATCAAGACAATACTGGATGAAAACAAAATCGTTAGACACACGTATAAATTACCTGAGGATAAAAATTACCGAGTTGTACTAAGAAATTTACACCACAGTACCGATGTGGAAGATATCACAGAAGCCCTAGAAGAAAAAGGCCATAATGTGAAACAAATCATGAAAGTTTTAAATAGAGAAACCAGAGAACCGAAGAACCTATTCTTCATAGACCTAGAAAAAAAAGAAAATAATGGCGATATCTACAAGGTTACTACCCTACTAAATGCAGTAGTCCGCTTTGAAACGCCAAACAGAAAACAGGCAATAGTTCAATGTAAACGTTGCCAAAAATATGGCCACACAAGAAATCAATGCACACAACAGTTTCGATGCGTCAAGTGTGCAGGAGATCACGACTACCGATCTTGCAAAAAAAAGAAATCCGATGGACAACCAGCAAAATGTGTACTATGTGGCGGCGCTCACCCAGCAAATTTTAAGGGTTGTCAAGTGTATCAAGACATAATCACAAAGAGAGCCTCATCACAAAACGGTGCAGCGATAAGGCGGACACACCGCCTCCCACAGGAAAACATCCCACCTCAACCTACTGGAGGTCCACAACTTAATCGAGGATACTTCAACCCCTATCCAAACCAAACTGCTAACAGCCAACAAAAACCGCCACAAAGGCCAGCAGGAGTGCCGGTTTCTCAGACGTTGCTAAACCAACAGCGAAATACAGTAAATGTACCTCACAGCGGTTCTCAAACAAGCTTCTTCAATTACCTTCAGCATATAATAGACCAACAACAAATGACAATCAATCAACTAACTCTAGAAATCAGACAACTCAGAGAAAAATTAGAACAAGCCCTCCAAACTAAAAATGGCCTATCTATTTAAAATAGCCCTTTGGAATGCCAATGGAGTTACAAATCACAAGTATGAGATTGAAACATTCCTAACGCTCAACAAAATAGACATTCTATTAATCTCAGAATCCCACTTAACCTCAAATACTAGCTTTATCATTCCGCAGTATACTATTTACAATGCAGCTCACCCGGACGCAGAAAGGAAAGCTCGTGCAGGAGCGGCAGTTCTAATAAGATCCGGAATAAAACATCACCTTCTTAGTAAAGTCGAAAAACCTGAACTGCAAGCAGCTAGCCTCGTGATTGAAGACTGGATTGGGCCAATCACAGTATCGGCCGCATATTGTCCACCTAATTACAGAGCAAATAAAGAAATATTCATAAACTATCTAAGTAACTTAGGAAACAGATTTCTAGCTGGCGGAGACTTTAATGCGAAGCACACTAGCTGGGGATCAAGGCTCACAGCACCAGGAAGAGGTAGAGTACTCTACCAGGTGATGCAAGAACTAAACTTGGGTCACCTCTCAACATACAAACCAACCTACTGGCCAACCGACACTGGAAAGATCCCTGATTGCCTGGATTTTTTTGTTACTAAGGGTTTTGCTCCGGGATATCTAACAATAGAAACAAATGACGACATCGGTTCAGATCATTCACCAGTAATAGCCATGATCTTTTCCAGCATACAAGAGAAAGAAAAACCAGCTAGACTACACAACCACAAAACCGACTGGAATAGTTTCAGAGAAAAAATAAATGAAAAAGTAAATCTCTCGGTATCTTTAAACACAGTTGATGATCTTGAACTCCAACTACAAACCTTTACCACCCTGATCCAAGAAGCTGCCTGGGAAGCTACACCGATTGTAAAACAAAAGCAAAAACAAATCTACTGTCCTCAGAACATTCGAGACAAAATATCAGAAAAACGACGTCTAAGAAAAATTTGGCAAAACACTAGACACCCTGTAGATAAAACAAACTACAACCGATCGGCGAGACAATTAAAGGAATACTTAGTTGAACTCAAAAATAACTCCTTGCAAGAGTATCTACAAAATCTAACACCAACCGCGGACTCAGATTATGCCTTGTGGAAGGCAACCAAAAAAAAAATTTAACCAACCTAAAAAACAAATACCGCCCATCAGGAAAACAGATAACAGTTGGGCCAAAACAGACAAAGAGAAGGCAGAAACATTTGCAAAGTATTTGGAAAATGTGTTCCAACCGTTACCAACATCAGATAAAAGAGAAGAGGAACATATCCTTGCATTCCTCCGAACTCCACAACAGCCTGGTGAATCAATAAAAAAATCCACACCTAAAGAAGTTAAAAACATTATCCAAAATGACTTGAACCCGAAAAAGACTCCAGGGTTTGACTTAATCACGGGACAGATAATGAAACAATTACCACACAAGGGCATAGCTATGTTGACGTACCTAATAAATGCAGCGCTACGGTTAAAACATTTTCCAGTCCAATGGAAAGTAGCTGAGATTATACTCATCCACAAGCCAGGCAAGCCACCAAACGACCCGACTTCATATCGTCCAATTAGTTTACTGCCGATAATGTCAAAAATTATGGAAAAAATACTAGCAAAGAGACTAAGCGCCATCGTATCTGCAAAAAACCTGGTCCCGAACCACCAATTTGGGTTTAGAAGGCATCACTCCACGATAGAACAAGTGCATCGTGTTGTGGATATTATAAACCAAACCTTTGAAGAAAAAAGTTACTGCGCAGCGACATTCCTTGATGTCAGTCAAGCATTTGACAAAGTATGGCATCAAGGACTACTCTTCAAGCTGAAAAGAAACTTACCCAACTCTATGTTCACTCTCCTTAAATCATATCTTGGCGAAAGGTATTTTAGAGTAAGACAAGAAGCAGAAGTTACCAAATTACATCCAATCTCATCAGGGGTACCCCAAGGGAGTATCCTCGGACCAATTTTATACTTACTCTTTACAGCAGACCTACCAACAAATCCCAACGTAACTACAACTACATTCGCGGATGACACTGCCGTTCTCGCTACAAACAAATGTCCCATCATAGCAACTACGCTTTTGCAGCAAAACTTAAATGAAATAGAGCAATGGGCAAAAAAATGGCGCATCAAAATTAACGAAGCGAAATCTAACCATATAGTGTTTACAAAATGCAAAGGGCAATCACCACCAGTAACAATGCATAATAAAATAATACCTACAGTGGACAGCGTCAAATATTTAGGAATGCACCTTGATCAGCGACTTACTTGGAAGGCTCATATATGGAATAAACGCAAGCAACTCGGGATAAAATTCCAAAAACACTACTGGCTCCTTGGGAGAAAATCTCAGCTATCACTTCGTAATAAACTATTAGTGTACAATGTAACCTTTAAACAGGTTTGGACATATGGTATACAGCTCTGGGGAACAGCAGCCAACTCTAATATTGCTACCATCGAGAGATTCCAATCAAAGTCTCTACGCACAATGACTGATGCTCCATTTTTCGTATCCAACAAAGACATCTACAGGGATCTGCAAGTGCCGACAGTCAATGAAGTGATTGTGCAGTGCAGTGAAACATACATAAGACGACTAGAAACTCACCCAAATCCATTAGCTCTAAACGTACTAGATAACAGTGAACAAACCAGAAGACTAAAAATCACAACGCCATTAGACTTACGATATAGAACTTAAGTAGTTAATTAAAAAT
The DNA here is from genome assembly GCA_940337035.1 of Agriotes lineatus. Classification (NCBI taxonomy): domain Eukaryota; kingdom Metazoa; phylum Arthropoda; class Insecta; order Coleoptera; family Elateridae; genus Agriotes; species Agriotes lineatus. Next base: position 42,470 of record CALNHX010002556.1, on the reverse strand, counting down.
AGTCAAGTAATATTAATAATAATAATATACCTCAAATGTATATACATACATGTAAAATTGGAATTAGAATAGGAATTCAGCACTCTAATCACCTTCATATAGGGTTGTACTCATTGGAGAACTTCCCTCGCATGCCATGTTAACATTAATCAGTTGTGCCTATTGTTAGTTATTAACAGATTGCATAATAAACATATAACAACAACAAAAAAATGAGCTAAGACGTTTGACTGCCGGTAAAAATTTCTTCATTTAGCTTTTCTCGTAAATGATAAAGGGTTACACGTTGATCTAAAAGCAAAATTATTTAAGTATGTAAAAATATATCTACTAATATGTTTAAATATTTTATATTGAAAGCATTTAGGCTTGTTTTTTTGTACATTTCATAAATCGTATTGCGAATAGCAGCCTTGGTGAAGTTATCAACGCAAGTAACAGGTTTAGGATGTGGTCGTACTTATTCGGCATCTCTCAAAAATAACTTTAGTTGTCACTTTTGATACCTAATAAAATGTAAACAAAAATTACAATAAATTGTGCAGCTGCGCTTAGAGCAGCCAACCTCATATGTTAATTATATATGCTTTTAGTCATACACAAAAATTTAGTTCTCTTTTCTTATGGTGTTGTTGATTTTGACGTCCTAGCTACATGCAACGAAAGTTTCCTTATAATTTCTTTCTGTTGGTACATGATTTGTGCAGATGCTCAACGTCCTCAACAACATTTCTGTCCTGTCTGGTGTTGCCCCGCCGTTCCGGATTACCGTTTTTCTTACCCTGAGCGTGCCCTGCCCTCATCTCATATTGCACCTGCCATTCTCTGCCAATCGCTGACTTTTAGCCACTGGACTTACAAAGCTAAATATTCGCCTTGTTGCTTTTAATATATACCAGAATGAAAGCAAAATAAGTTGTTTTATGCTTCTTCTAATGTTTTAAATTAAATTCTAAAATATACCGTTACACACAAGCACCTAACACAAGAACACGGTCTACCAAGTTATAGGCACACGGAAACAAAAGAACGCGTCTAGAATCTAGAGGCGAAAGGTCGTACTAATAAAACTGTTCCAGTGTTGCTAAAACATACCGTTAACATGATTGGTTTAATAATCCCTGCTTCAATTATGGTGTAAACTGTTAAATGTTTTAAAATTTACCAGAACTTGAATCAGTCTATTTCTTCAAAAAATACTTGCAATGTAAGATAATGTGTAGTTTTAATGCTCTTTTTAGTCGTTTAAGCATTTTTTAAGGTAGTAATCATTCCGTAACCCTAATTTCAACTGTAAAACATTAATACCTAGTAAACGTAGTTTTTATTTATTGTTGGAGATGAAGCATTATCACGCCGCGATGGATGTTATTAAATATTATTAGATAATCCTTAAACACCTATGTCATTTAGTAGTTAAGTGATCAATCCATAGAGGCCTGATTACGAAACGTGTTGCTTTGTTAAGTGTTATCTATAATATAAATCATAATTACCTAAGTTTTTTTTTCATAGTTCTTACAAGCGAGCATTCATTTTGCATCAAGGTGCCCAAGAGTAAAGACGTAAAAGTAAGTGAGTTTTATAATGATAAAGAAATTCTCAAGAGACCTACTTATATTTATATATGCTTATATTAGAATTAATAGAAACTAGGTAAGGCTACGCCAACGTAACGTTCAAACAGGGCTGCAGAAAGCGAAGACCGCATAGAAGAGCTTATAGCACAAAACATCACGAAAATTATATTCGTTGCTTTTCTGTATGGTTCTTACAGGCGAGGCATTCATTCTATATCAAGGTGCCAAAGAGTAAAGACGTAAAGTAAGTGAGTTCAATTTCATTCTGGTATTAGCATTTCAGAAATGAGATAAACATCTGCAATGGAGAGCGTAATTGAAGTAACTGACATCTGTGAAGGTGGTACCCAATACAACAACGACAAAGAAATTCTCAAAGGACCCACTTATATTAGAATTAATAGAAAATAGGTAAGGCTAAGCCACTGTAACGTTCAAACAGTGCTGCAGAAAGCGAAGACCGCATAGAAGAGCTTATAGTACTAAACATCACAGAAATTGTATTCGTTGATTTTCTTATGGTTCTTACAGGAGGGACGCTCATTCTATATGAAGGTACCAAAGAGTAAAGACGCAAAAGTAAGTGAGTTCTATTTTATTCTGGTTTTAGAATTTCAGAAATGAGATAAACATCTGCAATGGAGAGCGTAATTGAAGTAGCTGACATCTGTGAAGGTGGTACCCAATACAACAACGACAAAGAAATTCTCAAGGGACCCACTTATATTAGAATTAATAGAAAATAGGTAAGGCTAAGCCATTGTAACGTTCAAACAGGGCTGCAGAAAGCGAAGACCGCATAGAAGAGCTTATAGCACAAAACATCACGGAAATTGTATTGGTTGCTTTTCCAGTTTTCCTTATGGTTCTTACAGGAGGGGCGCTCATTCTATATGAAGGTACCAAAGAGTAAAGACGTAAAAGTAAGTGAGTTCTATTTTATTCTGGTTTTAGCATTTCAGAAATTAGATAAACATCTGCAATGGAGAGCGTAATTGAAGTAGCTGACATCTGTGAAGGTGCGCTCATTCTATATGAAGGTGCCAAAAAGTAAAGACGTAAAAGTAAGTGATTTCTATTTTATTCTGGTTTTAGAATTTCAGAAATGAGATAAACATCTGCAATGGAGAGCGTAATTGAAGTAGCTGACATCTGTGAAGGTGGTACCCAATACAACAACGACAAAGAAATTCTCAAGGGACCCACTTATATTAGAATTAATAGAAAATAGGTAAGGCTAAGCCATTGTAACGTTCAAACAGGGCTGCAGAAAGCGAAGACCGCATAGAAGAGCTTATAGCACAAAACATCACGGAAATTGTATTGGTTGCTTTTCCAGTTTTCCTTATGGTTCTTACAGGAGGGGCGCTCATTCTATATGAAGGTACCAAAGAGTAAAGACGTAAAAGTAAGTGAGTTCTATTTTATTCTGGTTTTAGCATTTCAGAAATTAGATAAACATCTGCAATGGAGAGCGTAATTGAAGTAGCTGACATCTGTGAAGGTGCGCTCATTCTATATGAAGGTGCCAAAAAGTAAAGACGTAAAAGTAAGTGATTTCTATTTTCTTCTGGGTTTACCATTTCAGAAGTGAGATAAACATCCGCAATGGAGAGAGTAATATACGTAGTTGACGTCTGTAAAAGTGATACCCAATACAACAACGACAAAGAAATTCTCAAGGGACCCACTTATATTTTAATTAATAGAAACTAGGTAAGGCTAAGCCATTGTAACGTTCAAACAGGGCTGCAGAAAGCGAAGACCGCATAGAAGAGCTTATAGCACAAAACATCACGGAAATTGTATTCGTTGCTTTTCCTTATGGTTCTTAGAGGTGGGGCGCTTATATATGAAGGTACCAAAGAGTAAAGACGTAAAAGTAAGTGAGTTCTATTTTATTCTGGTTTTAGCATTTCAGAAGTGAGATAAACATCTGCAATGAAGAGCGTAATTGAAGTAGCTGACATCTGTAAAGGTGGTACCCAATACAACAACAACAAAGAAATTCTCAAAGGACCCACTTATATTTGAATTAATAGAAACTAGGTAAGTCTAAGCCATTGTAACGTTCAAACAGGGCTGCAGAAAGCGAAGACCGCATAGAAGAGCTTATAGCACAAAACATCACGGAAATTGTATTGGTTGCTTTTCCTTATGGTTCTTACAGGTGGGGCGCTCATTCTATATTAAGGTACCAAATAGTAAAGACGTAGAAGTAAGTGAATTCTATTTTATTCTGGTTTTAGCATTTCAGAAGTGAGATAAACACCTGGCGTCTGTAAAAATTATACCCAAAACAACAACGATAAAGAAATTCTCAAGGGACCTACTTATATTAGAATTAATAGATACTAGGTAAGGCTAAGCCATTGTAAGGTTCAAACTGGGCTGCAGAAAGCGAAGACCGCATAGAAGGGCTTATAGCACAAAACATGACGGAAATTGCATTCGTTGCTTTTCCTTATGGTTCTTACAGGTGGGGCGCTCATCCTCTATGAAGGTACCAAAGAGTAAAGACGTAAAAGTAAGTGAGTTCTATTTTATTCTGGTTTTAGCATTTCTGAAGTGAGATAAACATCCGCAATGGAAAGAGTAATATACGTAGTTGACGTCTGTAAAAGTGATACCCAATACAACAACGACAAAGAAATTCTCAAGGGACCCACTTATATTTGAATTAATAGAAACTAGGTAAGGCTAAGCCATTGTAACGTTCAAACAGGGCTGCAGAAAGCGAAGACCGCATAGAAGAGCTTATAGCACAAAACATCACGGAAATTGTATTGGTTGCTTTTCCTTATGGTTCTTACAGGTGGGGCGCTCATTCTATATGAAGGTACCAAATAGTAAAGACGTAGAAGTAAGTGAATTTTATTTTATTCTGGTTTTAGCATTTCAGAAGTGAGATAAACATCTGGCGTCTGTAAAAATTATACCCAATACAACAACGACAAAGAAATTCTCAAGGGACCCACTTATATTAGAATTAATAGAAACTAGGTAAGGCTAAGCCACTGTAACGTTGAAACAGGGCTGCAGAAAGCGAAGACCGCATAGAAAAGCTTATAGCACAAGACATCACGGAAATTGTATTCGTTGCTTTTCCTTATGGTTCTTACAGGAGGGACGCTCATTCTATATGAAGGTACCAAAGAGTAAAGACGTAAAAGTAAGTGAGTTCTATTTTATTTTGGTTTTAGCATTTCAGAAATTAGATAAACATCTGCAATGGAGAGCGTAATTGAAGTAGCTGACATCTGTGAAGGTGGTACCCAATACAACAACGACAAAGAAATTCTCAAGGGACCCACTTATATTAGAATTAATAGAAAATAGGTAAGGCTAAGCCACTGTAAAGTTCAAACAGTGCTGCAGAAAGCGAAGACCGCATGGAAGAGCTTCTAGTACAAAACATCACCGAAATTGTATTCGTTGCTTTTTCTTATGGTTCTTACAGGAGGGACGCTCATTCTATATGAAGGTACCAAAGAGTAAAGACGTAAAAGTAAGTGAGTTCTATTTCATTCTGGTTTTAGAATTTCAGAAATGAGTTAAACGTCTGCAATGGAGAGCGTAATTGAAGTAGCTGACATCTGTGAAGGTGGTACCCAATACAACAACGACAAAGAAATTCTCAAAGGACCCACTTATATTAGAATTAATACAAAATAGGTAAGGCTAAGCCACTCTAAAGTTCAAACAGTGCTGCAGAAAGCGAAGACCGCATAGAAGAGCTTATAGTACAAAACATCACCGAAATTGTATTCGTTGCTTTTCCTTATGGTTCTTACAGGTGGGGCGCTCATCCTCTATGAAGGTACCAAAGAGTAAAGACGTAAAAGTAAGTGAGTTCTATTTTATTCTGGTTTTAGCATTTCAGAAATGAGATAAACATCCGCAATGGAGAGCGTAATTGAAGTAGCTGACATCTGTGAAGGTGGTACCCAATACAACAACGACAAAGATTTTCTCAAGGGACCCACTTATATTAGAATTAATAGAAAATAGGTAAGGCTAAGCCACTGTAAAGTTCAAACAGTGATGCAGAAAGCGAAGACCGCATAAAAGAGCGTATAGTACAAAACATCACCGAAATTGTATTCGTTGCTTTTCCTTATGGTTCTTACAGGAGGGACGCTCATCCTCTATGAAGGTACCAAAGAGTAAAGACGTAAAAGTAAGTGAGTTCTATTTTATTCTGGTTTTAGCATTTCAGAAATGAGATAAACATCTGCAATGGAGAGCGTAATTGTATAGCTGACATCTGTGAAGGTGGTACCCAATACAACAACGACAAAGAAATTCTCAAGGGACCCACTTATATTAGAATTAATAGAAAATAGGTAAGGCTAAGCCACTGTAAAGTTCTAACAGTGCTGACCGCATAGAAGAGCTTATAGTACAAAACATCACCGAGATTGTATTCGTTGCTTTTCCTTATGGTTCTTACAGGAGGGACGCTCATCCTCTATGAAGGTACCAAAGAGTAAAGACGTAAAAGTAAGTGAGTTCTATTTTATTCTGGTTTTAGCATTTCAGAAATGAAATAAACATCTGCAATGGAGAGCGTAATTGTATAGCTGACATCTGTGAAGGTGGTACCCAATACAACAACGACAAAGAAATTCTCAAGGGACCCACTTATATTAGAATTAATAGAAAATAGGTAAGGCTAAGCCACTGTAAAGTTCTAACAGTGCTGACCGCATAGAAGAGCTTATAGTACAAAACATCACCGAAATTGTATTCGTTGCTTTTCCTTATGGTTCTTACAGGAGGGACGCTCATCCTCTATGAAGGTACCAAAGAGTAAAGACGTAAAAGTAAGTGAGTTCTATTTTATTCTGGTTTTAGCATTTCAGAAATGAGATAAACATCCGCAATGGAGAGCGTAATTGAAGTAGCTGACATCTGTGAAGGTGGTACCCAATACAACAACGACAAAGAAATTCTCAAGGGACCCACTTATATTAGAATTAATAGAAAATAGGTAAGGCTAAGCCACTGTAAAGTTCTAACAGTGCTGACCGCATAGAAGAGCTTATAGTACAAAACATCACCGAAATTGTATTCGTTGCTTTTCCTTATGGTTCTTACAGGAGGGACGCTCATCCTCTATGAAGGTACCAAAGAGAAAGACGTAAAAGTAAGTGAGTTCTATTTTATTCTGGTTTTAGCATTTCAGAAATGAGATAAACATCTGCAATGGAGAGCGTAATTGTATAGCTGACATCTGTGAAGGTGGTACCCAATACAACAACGACAAAGAAATTCTCAAGGGGACCCACTTATATTAGAATTAATAGAAAATAGGTAAGGCTAAGCCACTGTAAAGTTCTAACAGTGCTGACCGCATAGAAGAGCTTATAGTACAAAACATCACCGAAATTGTATTCGTTGCTTTTCCTTATGGTTCTTACAGGAGGGACGCTCATCCTCTATGAAGGTACCAAAGAGTAAAGACGTAAAAGTAAGTGAGTTCTATTTTATTCTGGTTTTAGCATTTCAGAAATGAGATAAACATCCGCAATGGAGAGCGTAATTGAAGTAGCTGACATCTGTGAAGGTGGTACCCAATACAACAACGACAAAGATTTTCTCAAGGGACCCACTTATATTAGAATTAATAGAAAATAGGTAAGGCTAAGCCACTGTAAAGTTCAAACAGTGATGCAGAAAGCGAAGACCGCATAAAAGAGCGTATAGTACAAAACATCACCGAAATTGTATTCGTTGCTTTTCCTTATGGTTCTTACAGGAGGGACGCTCATCCTCTATGAAGGTACCAAAGAGTAAAGACGTAAAAGTAAGTGAGTTCTATTTCATTCTGGTTTTAGAATTTCAGAAATGAGTTAAACGTCTGCAATGGAGAGCGTAATTGAAGTAGCTGACATCTGTGAAGGTGGTACCCAATACAACAACGACAAAGAAATTCTCAAAGGACCCACTTATATTAGAATTAATACAAAATAGGTAAGGCTAAGCCACTCTAAAGTTCAAACAGTGCTGCAGAAAGCGAAGACCGCATAGAAGAGCTTATAGTACAAAACATCACCGAAATTGTATTCGTTGCTTTTCCTTATGGTTCTTACAGGTGGGGCGCTCATCCTCTATGAAGGTACCAAAGAGTAAAGACGTAAAAGTAAGTGAGTTCTATTTTATTCTGGTTTTAGCATTTCAGAAATGAGATAAACATCCGCAATGGAGAGCGTAATTGAAGTAGCTGACATCTGTGAAGGTGGTACCCAATACAACAACGACAAAGATTTTCTCAAGGGACCCACTTATATTAGAATTAATAGAAAATAGGTAAGGCTAAGCCACTGTAAAGTTCAAACAGTGATGCAGAAAGCGAAGACCGCATAAAAGAGCGTATAGTACAAAACATCACCGAAATTGTATTCGTTGCTTTTCCTTATGGTTCTTACAGGAGGGACGCTCATCCTCTATGAAGGTACCAAAGAGTAAAGACGTAAAAGTAAGTGAGTTCTATTTTATTCTGGTTTTAGCATTTCAGAAATGAGATAAACATCTGCAATGGAGAGCGTAATTGTATAGCTGACATCTGTGAAGGTGGTACCCAATACAACAACGACAAAGAAATTCTCAAGGGACCCACTTATATTAGAATTAATAGAAAATAGGTAAGGCTAAGCCACTGTAAAGTTCTAACAGTGCTGACCGCATAGAAGAGCTTATAGTACAAAACATCACCGAAATTGTATTCGTTGCTTTTCCTTATGGTTCTTACAGGAGGGACGCTCATCCTCTATGAAGGTACCAAAGAGTAAAGACGTAAAAGTAAGTGAGTTCTATTTTATTCTGGTTTTAGCATTTCAGAAATGAAATAAACATCTGCAATGGAGAGCGTAATTGTATAGCTGACATCTGTGAAGGTGGTACCCAATACAACAACGACAAAGAATTCTCAAGGGACCCACTTATATTAGAATTAATAGAAAATAGGTAAGGCTAAGCCACTGTAAAGTTCTAACAGTGCTGACCGCATAGAAGAGCTTATAGTACAAAACATCACCGAAATTGTATTCGTTGCTTTTCCTTATGGTTCTTACAGGAGGGACGCTCATCCTCTATGAAGGTACCAAAGAGTAAAGACGTAAAAGTAAGTGAGTTCTATTTTATTCTGGTTTTAGCATTTCAGAAATGAGATAAACATCCGCAATGGAGAGCGTAATTGAAGTAGCTGACATCTGTGAAGGTGGTACCCAATACAACAACGACAAAGAAATTCTCAAGGGACCCACTTATATTAGAATTAATAGAAAATAGGTAAGGCTAAGCCACTGTAAAGTTCTAACAGTGCTGACCGCATAGAAGAGCTTATAGTACAAAACATCACCGAAATTGTATTCGTTGCTTTTCCTTATGGTTCTTACAGGAGGGACGCTCATCCTCTATGAAGGTACCAAAGAGTAAAGACGTAAAAGTAAGTGAGTTCTATTTTATTCTGGTTTTAGCATTTCAGAAATGAGATAAACATCTGCAATGGAGAGCGTAATTGTATAGCTGACATCTGTGAAGGTGGTACCCAATACAACAACGACAAAGAAATTCTCAAGGGACCCACTTATATTAGAATTAATAGAAAATAGGTAAGGCTAAGCCACTGTAAAGTTCTAACAGTGCTGACCGCATAGAAGAGCTTATAGTACAAAACATCACCGAAATTGTATTCGTTGCTTTTCCTTATGGTTCTTACAGGAGGGACGCTCATCCTCTATGAAGGTACCAAAGAGTAAAGACGTAAAAGTAAGTGAGTTCTATTTTATTCTGGTTTTAGCATTTCAGAAATGAGATAAACATCCGCAATGGAGAGCGTAATTGAAGTAGCTGACATCTGTGAAGGTGGTACCCAATACAACAACGACAAAGATTTTCTCAAGGGACCCACTTATATTAGAATTAATAGAAAATAGGTAAGGCTAAGCCACTGTAAAGTTCAAACAGTGATGCAGAAAGCGAAGACCGCATAAAAGAGCGTATAGTACAAAACATCACCGAAATTGTATTCGTTGCTTTTCCTTATGGTTCTTACAGGAGGGACGCTCATCCTCTATGAAGGTACCAAAGAGTAAAGACGTAAAAGTAAGTGAGTTCTATTTTATTCTGGTTTTAGCATTTCAGAAATGAGATAAACATCTGCAATGGAGAGCGTAATTGTATAGCTGACATCTGTGAAGGTGGTACCCAATACAACAACGACAAAGAAATTCTCAAGGGACCCACTTATATTAGAATTAATAGAAAATAGGTAAGGCTAAGCCACTGTAAAGTTCTAACAGTGCTGACCGCATAGAAGAGCTTATAGTACAAAACATCACCGAAATTGTATTCGTTGCTTTTCCTTATGGTTCTTACAGGAGGGACGCTCATTCTATATGAAGGCACCAAAGAGTAAAGACGTAAAAGTAAGTGAGTTCTATTTTATTCTGGTTTTAGCATTTCAGAAATGAAATAAACATCTGCAATGGAGAGCGTAATTGTATAGCTGACATCTGTGAAGGTGGTACCCAATACAACAACGACAAAGAAATTCTCAAGGGACCCACTTATATTAGAATTAATAGAAAATAGGTAAGGCTAAGCCACTGTAAAGTTCTAACAGTGCTGACCGCATAGAAGAGCTTATAGTACAAAACATCACCGAAATTGTATTCGTTGCTTTTCCTTATGGTTCTTACAGGAGGGACGCTCATCCTCTATGAAGGTACCAAAGAGTAAAGACGTAAAAGTAAGTGAGTTCTATTTTATTCTGGTTTTAGCATTTCAGAAATGAGATAAACATCTGCAATGGAGAGCGTAATTGAAGTAGCTGACATCTGTGAAGGTGGTACCCAATACAACAACGACAAAGAAATTCACAAGGGTCCCATTTATATTAGAATTAATAGAAAATAGGTAAGGCTAAGCCACTGTAAAGTTCACACAGTGCTGCAGAAAGCGAAGACCGCATAGAAGAGCTTATAGTACAAAATATCACCGAAATTGTATTCGTTGCTTTTCCTTATGGTTCTTACAGGAGGGACGCTCATTTTATATGAAGGTACCAAAGAGTAAAGACGTAAAAGTAAGTGAGTTCTATTTTATTCAGGTTTTAGCATTTCAGAAAAGAGATAAACATCTGCATTGGAGAGCGTAATTGAAGTAGCTGACATCTGTGAAGGTGGTACCCAATACAACAACGACAAAGAAATTCTCAAATCACACACTTATATTAGAATTAATAGAAAATAGGTAAGGCTAAGCCACTGTAAAGTTCAAACAGTGCTGCAGAAAGCGAAGACCGCATTGAAGACCTTATAGTACAAAACATCACCGAAATTGTATTCGTTGCTTTTCCTTATGGTTCTTACAGGAGGGACGCTCATTCTATATGAAGGTACCAAAAAGTAAAGACGTTAAAGTAAGTGAGTTCTATTTCATTCTGGTTTTAGCATTTCAGAAATGAGATAAACATCTGCAATGGAGAGCGTAATTGAAGTAGCTGACATCTGTGAAGGTGGTACCCAATACAACAACGAAAAAGAAATTCTCAAGGGACCCATTTATATTTGAATTAATAGAAACTAGGTAAAGCTAAGCCATTGTAACGGTCGAACAAGGCTGCAGAAAGCGAAGACCGCATAGAAGAGCTTATAGCACAAAACATCACGGAAATTGTATTCGTTGCTTTTCCTTATGGTTCTTACAGGTGGGGCGCTCATTCTATATGAAGGTACCAAAGAGTAAAGACGCAAAAGTAAGTGAGTTCTATTTTATTCTGGTTTTAGAATTTCAGAAATGAGATAAACATCTGCAATGGAGAGCGTAATTGAAGTAGCTAACATCTGTGAAGGTGGTACCCAATACAACAACGACAAAGAAATTATCAAGGGACCCATTTATATTTGAATTAATAGAAACTAGGTAAAGCTAAGCCATTGTAGCGGTCGAACAAGGCTGCAGAAAGCGAAGACCGAATAGAAGAGCTTATAGCACAAAACATCACGGAAATTGTTTTCGTTGCTTTTCCTTATGGTTTTTACAGGTGGGGCGCTCATTCTATATAAAGGTACCAAAGAGTAAAGACGCAAAAGTAAGTGAGTTCTATTTTATTCTGGTTTTAGAATTTCAGAAATGAGATAAACATCTGCAATGGAGAGCGTAATTGAAGTAGCTGACATCTGTGAAGGTGGTACCCAATACAACAACGACAAAGAAATTCTCAAGGGACCCACTTATATTAGAATTAATAGAAAATAGGTAAGGCTAAGCCACTGTAACGTTCAAACAGTGCTGCAGAAAGCGAAGACCGCATAGAAGAGCTTATAGTACAAAACATCACAGAAATTGTATTCGTTGATTTCCTTATGGTTCTTACAGGAGGGACGCTCATTCTATATGAAGGTACCAAAGAGTAAAGACGTAAAAGTAAGTGAGTTCTATTTTATTCTGGTTTTAGCATTTCAGAAATGAGATAAACATCTGCAATGGAGAGCGTAATTGAAGTAACTGACATCTGTGAAGGTGTTACCCAATACAACAACGACAAAGAAATTCTCAAAGGACCCACTTATATTAGAATTAATAGAAAATAGGTAAGGCTAAGCCACTGTAAAGTTCAAACAGTGCTGCAGAAAGCGAAGACCGCATAGAAGAGCTTATAGTACAAAACATCACCGAAATTGTATTCGTTGCTTTTCCTTATGGTTCTTACAGGTGGGGCGCTCATTCTATATGAAGGTACCAAAGAGTAAAGACGCAAAAGTAAGTGAGTTCTATTTTATTCTGGTTTTAGAATTTCAGAAATGAGATAAACATCTGCAATGGAGAGCGTAATTGAAGTAGCTGACATCTGTGAAGGTGGTACCCAATACAACAACGACAAAGAAATTCTCAAGGGACCCACTTATATTAGAATTAATAGAAAATAGGTAAGGCTAAGCCATTGTAACGTTCAAACAGGGCTGCAGAAAGCGAAGACCGCATAGAAGAGCTTATAGCACAAAACATCACGGAAATTGTATTGGTTGCTTTTCCTTAGGTTCTTACAGGAGGGGCGCTCATTCTATATGAAGGTACCAAAGAGTAAAGAATTAAAAGTAAGTGAGTTCTATTTTATTCTGGTTTTAGCATTTCAGAAATGAGATAAACATCTGCAATGGAGAGCGTAATTGAAGTAGCTGACATCTGTGAAGGTGCGCTCATTCTATATGAAGGTGCCAAAAAGTAAAGACGTAAAAGTAAGTGATTTCTATTTTCTTCTGGGTTTACCATTTCAGAAGTGAGATAAACATCCGCAATGGAGAGAGTAATATACGTAGTTGACGTCTGTAAAAGTGATACCCAATACAACAACGACAAAGAAATTCTCAAGGGACCCACTTATACTTTAATTAATAGAAACTAGGTAAGGCTAAGCCATTGTAACGTTCAAACAGGGCTGCAGAAAGCGAAGACCGCATAGAAGAGCTTATAGCACAAAACATCACGGAAATTGTATTCGTTGCTTTTCCTTATGGTTCTTAGAGGTGGGGGCGCTTATATATAAAGGTACCAAAGAGTAAAGACGTAAAAGTAAGTGAGTCCTATTTTATTCTGGTTTTAGCATTTCAGAAATGAGATAAACATCTGCAATGGAGAGCGTAATTGAAGTAGCTGACATCTGTAAAGGTGGTACCCAATACAACAACAACAAAGAAATTCTCAAAGGACCCACTTATATTTGAATTAATAGAAACTAGGTAAGTCTAAGCCATTGTAACGTTCAAACAGGGCTGCAGAAAGCGAAGACCGCATAGAAGAGCTTATAGCACAAAACATCACGGAAATTGTATTGGTTGCTTTTCCTTATGGTTCTTACAGGTGGGGCGCTCATTCTATATTAAGGTACCAAATAGTAAAGACGTAGAAGTAAGTGAATTCTATTTTATTCTGGTTTTAGAATTTCAGAAGTGAGATAAACACCTGGCGTCTGTAAAAATTATACCCAAAACAACAACGATAAAGAAATTCTCAAGGGACCTACTTATATTCGAATTAATAGATACTAGGTAAGGCTAAGCCACTGTAACGTTGAAACAGGGCTGCAGAAAGCGAAGACCGCATAGAAAAGCTTATAGCACAAGACATCACGGAAATTGCATTCGTTGCTTTTCCTTATGGTTCTTACAGGTGGGGCGCTCATCCTCTATGAAGGTACCAAAGAGTAAAGACGTAAAAGTAAGTGAGTTCTATTTTATTCTGGTTTTAGCATTTCTGAAGTGAGATAAACATCCGCAATGGAAAGAGTAATATACGTAGTTGACGTCTGTAAAAGTGATACCCAATACAACAACGACAAAGAAATTCTCAAGGGACCCACTTATATTTGAATTAATAGAAACTAGGTAAGGCTAAGCCATTGTAACGTTCAAACAGGGCTGCAGAAAGCGAAGACCGCATAGAAGAGCTTATAGCACAAAACATCACGGAAATTGTATTGGTTGCTTTTCCTTATGGTTCTTACAGGTGGGGCGCTCATTCTATATGAAGGTACCAAATAGTAAAGACGTAGAAGTAAGTGAATTTTATTTTATTCTGGTTTTAGCATTTCAGAAGTGAGATAAACATCTGGCGTCTGTAAAAATTATACCCAATACAACAACGACAAAGAAATTCTCAAGGGACCCACTTATATTAGAATTAATAGAAACTAGGTAAGGCTAAGCCACTGTAACGTTGAAACAGGGCTGCAGAAAGCGAAGACCGCATGGAAGAGCTTCTAGTACAACACATCACCGAAATTGTATTCGTTGCTTTTCCTTATGGTTCTTACAGGAGGGACGCTCATTCTATGTGAAGGTACCAAAGAGTAAAGACGTAAAAGTAAGTGAGTTCTATTTCATTCTGGTTTTAGAATTTCAGAAATGAGTTAAACGTCTGCAGTGGAGAGCGTAATTGAAGTAGCTGACATCTGTGAAGGTGGTACCCAATACAACAACGACAAAGAAATTCTCAAGGGACCCACTTATATTAGAATTAATAGAAAATAGGTAAGGCTAAGCCACTGTAAAGTTCAAACAGTGCTGCAGAAAGCGAAGACCGCATGGAAGAGCTTCTAGTACAAAACATCACCGAAATTGTATTCGTTGCTTTTCCTTATGGTTCTTACAGGAGGGACGCTCATTCTATATGAAGGTACCAAAGAGTAAAGACGTAAAAGTAAGTGAGTTCTATTTCATTCTGGTTTTAGAATTTCAGAAATGAGTTCAACGTCTGCAATGGAGAGCGTAATTGAAGTAGCTGACATCTGTGAAGGTGGTACCCAATACAACAACGACAAAGAAATTCTCAAGGGACCCACTTATATTAGAATTAATAGAAAATAGGTAAGGCTAAGCCACTGTAAAGTTCAAACAGTGCTGCAGAAAGCGAAGACCGCATGGAAGAGCTTCTAGTACAAAACATCACCGAAATTGTATTCGTTGCTTTTCCTTATGGTTCTTACAGGAGGGACGCTCATTCTATATGAAGGTACCAAAGAGTAAAGACGTAAAAGTAAGTGAGTTCTATTTCATTCTGGTTTTAGAATTTCAGAAATGAGTTAAACGTCTGCAATGGAGAGCGTAATTGAAGTAGCTGACATCTGTGAAGGTGGTACCCAATACAACAACGACAAAGAAATTCTCAAAGGACCCACTTATATTAGAATTAATACAAAATAGGTAAGGCTAAGCCACTCTAAAGTTCAAACAGTGCTGCAGAAAGCGAAGACCGCATAGAAGAGCTTATAGTACAAAACATCACCGAAATTGTATTCGTTGCTTTTCCTTATGGTTCTTACAGGTGGGGCGCTCATCCTCTATGAAGGTACCAAAGAGTAAAGACGTAAAAGTAAGTGAGTTCTATTTTATTCTGGTTTTAGCATTTCAGAAATGAGATAAACATCCGCAATGGAGAGCGTAATTGAAGTAGCTGACATCTGTGAAGGTGGTACCCCATACAACAACGACAAAGAAATTCTCAAGGGACCCACTTATATTAGAATTAATAGAAAATAGGTAAGGCTAAGCCACTGTAAAGTTCAAACAGTGATGCAGAAAGCGAAGACCGCATAAAAGAGCGTATAGTACAAAACATCACCGAAATTGTATTCGTTGCTTTTCCTTATGGTTCTTACAGGAGGGACGCTCATTCTATATGAAGGCACCAAAGAGTAAAGACGTAAAAGTAAGTGAGTTCTATTTTATTCTGGTTTTAGCATTTCAGAAATGAGATAAACATCTGCAATGGAGAGCGTAATTGTATAGCTGACATCTGTGAAGGTGGTACCCAATACAACAATGACAAAGAAATTCTCAAGGGACCCACTTATATTAGAATTAATAGAAAATAGGTAAGGCTAGGCCACTGTAAAGTTCAAACAGTGCTGACCGCATAGAAGAGCTTATAGTACAAAACATCACCGAAATTGTATTCGTTGCTTTTCCTTATGGTTCTTACAGGAGGGACGCTCATCCTCTATGAAGGTACCAAAGAGTAAAGACGTAAAAGTAAGTGAGTTCTATTTTATTCTGGTTTTAGCATTTCAGAAATGAGATAAACATCTGCAATGGAGAGCGTAATTGAAGTAGCTGACATCTGTGAAGGTGGTACCCAATACAACAACGACAAAGAAATTCACAAGGGTCCCATTTATATTAGAATTAATAGAAAATAGGTAAGGCTAAGCCACTGTAAAGTTCAAACAGTGCTGCAGAAAGCGAAGACCGCATAGAAGAGCTTATAGTACAAAATATCACCGAAATTGTATTCGTTGCTTTTCCTTATGGTTCTTACAGGAGGGACGCTCATTTTATATGAAGGTACCAAAGAGTAAAGACGTAAAAGTAAGTGAGTTCTATTTTATTCTGGTTTTAGCATTTCAGAAAAGAGATAAACATCTGCATTGGAGAGCGTAATTGAAGTAGCTGACATCTGTGAAGGTGGTACCCAATACAACAACGACAAAGAAATTCTCAAATCACACACTTATATTAGAATTAATAGAAAATAGGTAAGGCTAAGCCACTGTAAAGTTCAAACAGTGCTGCAGAAAGCGAAGACCGCCTTGAAGACCTTATAGTACAAAACATCACCGAAATTGTATTCGTTGCTTTTCCTTATGGTTCTTACAGGAGGGACGCTCATTCTATATGAAGGTACCAAAAAGTAAAGACGTAAAAGTAAGTGAGTTCTATTTCATTCTGGTTTTAGCATTTCAGAAATGAGATAAACATCTGCAATGGAGAGCGTAATTGAAGTAGCTGACATCTGTGAAGGTGGTACCCAATACAACAACGAAAAAGAAATTCTCAAGGGACCCATTTATATTTGAATTAATAGAAACTAGGTAAAGCTAAGCCATTGTAACGGTCGAACAAGGCTGCAGAAAGCGAAGACCGAATAGAAGAGCTTATAGCACAAAACATCACGGAAATTGTATTCGTTGCTTTTCCTTATGGTTCTTAGAGGTGGGGCGCTCATTCTATATAAAGGTACCAAAGAGTAAAGACGCAAAAGTAAGTGAGTTCTATTTTATTCTGGTTTTAGAATTTCAGAAATGAGATAAACATCTGCAATGGAGAGCGTAATTGAAGTAGCTGACATCTGTGAAGGTGGTACCCAATACAACAACGACAAAGAAATTCTCAAGGGACCCACTTATATTAGAATTAATAGAAAATAGGTAAGACTAAGCCACTGTAACGTTCAAACAGTGCTGCAGAAAGCGAAGACCGCATAGAAGAGCTTATAGTACAAAACATCACAGAAATTGTATTCGTTGATTTCCTTATGGTTCTTACAGGAGGGACGCTCATTCTATATGAAGGTACCAAAGAGTAAAGACGTAAAAGTAAGTGAGTTCTATTTTATTCTGGTTTTAGCATTTCAGAAATGAGATAAACATCTGCAATGGAGAGCGTAATTGAAGTAACTGACATCTGTGAAGGTGGTACCCAATACAACAACGACAAAGAAATTCTCAAAGGACCCACTTATATTAGAATTAATAGAAAATAGGTAAGGCTAAGCCATTGTAACGTTCAAACAGGGCTGCAGAAAGCGAAGACCGCATAGAAGAGCTTATAGCACAAAACATCACGGAAATTGTATTGGTTGCTTTTCCTTATGGTTCTTACAGGAGGGGCGCTCATTCTATATGAAGGTACCAAAGAGTAAAGACGTAAAAGTAAGTGAGTTCTATTTTATTCTGGTTTTAGCATTTCAGAAATTAGATAAACATCTGCAATGGAGAGCGTAATTGAAGTAGCTGACATCTGTGAAGGTGCGCTCATTCTATATGAAGGTGTCAAAAAGTAAAGACGTAAAAGTAAGTGATTTCTATTTTCTTCTGGGTTTACCATTTCAGAAGTGAGATAAACATCCGCAATGGAGAGAGTAATATACGTAGTTGACGTCTGTAAAAGTGATACCCAATACAACAACGACAAAGAAATTCTCAAGGGACCCACTTATACTTTAATTAATAGAAACTAGGTAAGGCTAAGCCATTGTAACGTTCAAACAGGGCTGCAGAAAGCGAAGACCGCATAGAAGAGCTTATAGCACAAAACATCACGGAAATTGTATTCGTTGCTTTTCCTTATGGTTCTTAGAGGTGGGGCGCTTATATATGAAGGTACCAAAGAGTAAAGACGTAAAAGTAAGTGAGTTTTATTTTATTCTGGTTTTAGCATTACAGAAATGAGATAAACATCTGCAATGGAGAGCGTAATTGAAGTAGCTGACATCTGTAAAGGTGGTACCCAATACAACAACAACAAAGAAATTCTCAAAGGACCCACTTATATTTGAATTAATAGAAACTAGGTAAGTCTAAGCCATTGTAACGTTCAAACAGGGCTGCAGAAAGCGAAGACCGCATAGAAGAGCTTATAGCACAAAACATCACGGAAATTGTATTGGTTGCTTTTCCTTATGGTTCTTACAGGTGGGGCGCTCATTCTATATGAAGGTACCAAATAGTAAAGACGTAGAAGTAAGTGAAATCTATTTTATTCTGGTTTTAGCATTTCAGAAGTGAGATAAACATCTGGCGTCTGTAAAAATGATACCCAATACAACAACGACAAAGAAATTCTCAAGGGACCCACTTATATTAGAATTAATAGAAACTAGGTAAGGCTAAGCCACTGTAACGTTGAAACAGGGCTGCAGAAAGCGAAGACCGCATAGAAAAGCTTATAGCACAAGACATCACGGAAATTGTATTCGTTGCTTTTCCTTATGGTTCTTACAGGAGGGACGCTCATTCTATATGAAGGTACCAAAGAGTAAAGACGTAAAAGTAAGTGAGTTCTATTTTATTCTGGTTTTAGCATTTCAGAAATTAGATAAACATCTGCAATGGAGAGCGTAATTGAAGTAGCTGACATCTGTGAAGGTGGTACCCAATACAACAACGACAAAGAAATTCTCAAGGGACCCACTTATATTAGAATTAATAGAAAATAGGTAAGGCTAAGCCACTGTAAAGTTCAAACAGTGCTGCAGAAAGCGAAGACCGCATGGAAGAGCTTCTAGTACAAAACATCACCGAAATTGTATTCGTTGCTTTTCCTTATGGTTCTTACAGGAGGGACGCTCATTCTATATGAAGGTACCAAAGAGTAAAGACGTAAAAGTAAGTGAGTTCTATTTCATTCTGGTTTTAGAATTTCAGAAATGAGATAAACGTCTGCAATGGAGAGCGTAATTGAAGTAGCTGACATCTGTGAAGGTGGTACCCAATACAACAACGACAAAGAAATTTTCAAAGGACCCACTTATATTAGAATTAATAGAAAATAGGTAAGGCTAAGCCACTCTAAAGTTCAAACAGTGCTGCAGAAAGCGAAGACCGCATAGAAGAGCTTATAGTACAAAACATCACCGAAATAATATTCGTTGCTTTTCCTTATGGTTCTTACAGGTGGGGCGCTCATCCTCTATGAAGGTACCAAAGAGTAAAGACGTAAAAGTAAGTGAGTTCTATTTTATTCTGGTTTTAGCATTTCAGAAATGAGATAAACATCCGCAATGGAGAGCGTAATTGAAGTAGCTGACATCTGTGAAGGTGGGACCCAATACAACAACGACAAAGATTTTCTAAAGGGACCCACTTATATTAGAATTAATAGAAAATAGGTAAGGCTAAGCCACTGTAAAGTTCAAACAGTGATGCAGAAAGCGAAGACCGCTTAAAAGAGCGTATAGTACAAAACATCACCGAAATTGTATTCGTTGCTTTTCCTTATGGTTCTTACAGGAGGGACGCTCATTCTATATGAAGGCACCAAAGAGTAAAGACGTAAAAGTAAGTGAGTTCTATTTTATTCTGGTTTTAGCATTTCAGAAATGAGATAAACATCTGCAATGGAGAGCGTAATTGTATAGCTGACATCTGTGAAGGTGGTACCCAATACAACAACGACAAAGAAATTCTCAAGGGACCCACTTATATTAGAATTAATAGAAAATAGGTAAGGCTAAGCCACTGTAAAGTTCAAACAGTGCTGCAGAAAGCGAAGACCGCATAGAAGAGCTTATAGTACAAAACATCACCGAAATTGTATTCGTTGCTTTTCCTTATGGTTCTTACAGGAGGGACGCTCATCCTCTATGAAGGTACCAAAGAGTAAAGACGTAAAAGTAAGTGAGTTCTATTTTATTCTGGTTTTAGCATTTCAGAAATGAGATAAACAGCTGCAATGGAGAGCGTAATTGAAGTAGCTGACATCTGTGAAGGTGGTACCCAATACAACAACGACAAAGAAATTCACAAGGGTCCCATTTATATTAGAATTAATAGAAAATAGGTAAGGCTAAGCCACTGTAAAGTTCAAACAGTGCTGCAGAAAGCGAAGACCGCATAGAAGAGCTTATAGTACAAAATATCACCGAAATTGTATTCGTTGCTTTTCCTTATGGTTCTTACAGGAGGGACGCTCATTTTATATGAAGGTACCAAAGAGTAAAGACGTAAAAGTAAGTGAGTTCTATTTTATTCTGGTTTTAGCATTTCAGAAAAGAGATAAACATCTGCATTGGAGAGCGTAATTGAAGCAGCTGACATCTGTGAAGGTGGTACCCAATACAACAACAACAAAGAAATTCTCAAATCACACACTTATATTAGAATTAATAGAAAATAGGTAAGGCTAAGCCACTGTAAAGTTCAAACAGTGCTGCAGAAAGCGAAGACCGCATTGAAGACCTTATAGTACAAAACATCACCGAAATTGTATTCGTTGCTTTTCCTTATGGTTCTTACAGGAGGGACGCTCATTCTATATGAAGGTACCAAAAAGTAAAGACGTAAAAGTAAGTGAGTTCTATTTCATTCTGGTTTTAGCATTTCAGAAATGAGATAAACATCTGCAATGGAGAGCGTAATTGAAGTAGCTGACATCTGTGAAGGTGGTACCCAATACAACAACGAAAAAGAAATTCTCAAGGGACCCATTTATATTTGAATTAATAGAAACTAGGTAAAGCTAAGCCATTGTAACGGTCGAACAAGGCTGCAGAAAGCGAAGACCGCATAGAAGAGCTTATAGCACAAAACATCACGGAAATTGTATTCGTTGCTTTTCCTTATGGTTCTTACAGGTGGGGCGCTCATTCTATATGAAGGTACCAAAGAGTAAAGACGCAAAAGTAAGTGAGTTCTATTTTATTCTGGTTTTAGAATTTCAGAAATGAGATAAACATCTGCAATGGAGAGCGTAATTGAAGTAGCTGACATCTGTGAAGGTGGTACCCAATACAACAACGACAAAGAGATTCTCAAGGGACCCACTTATATTAGAATTAATAGAAAATAGGTAAGGCTAAGCCACTGTAACGTTCAAACAGTGCTGCAGAAAGCGAAGACCGCATAGAAGAGCTTATAGTACAAAACATCACAGAAATTGTATTCGTTGATTTCCTTATGGTTCTTACAGGAGGGACGCTCATTCTATATGAAGGTACCAAAGAGTAAAGACGTCAAAGTAAGTGAGTTCTATTTTATTCTGGTTTTAGCATTTCAGAAATGGGATAAACATCTGCAATGGAGAGCGTAATTGAAGTAACTGACATCTGTGAAGGTGGTACCCAATACAACAACGACAAAGAGATTCTCAAGGGACCCACTTATATTAGAATTAATAGAAAATAGGTAAGGCTAAGCCACTGTAACGTTCAAACAGTGCTGCAGAAAGCGAAGACCGCATAGAAGAGCTTATAGTACAAAACATCACAGAAATTGTATTCGTTGATTTCCTTATGGTTCTTACAGGAGGGACGCTCATTCTATATGAAGGTACCAAAGAGTAAAGACGTCAAAGTAAGTGAGTTCTATTTTATTCTGGTTTTAGCATTTCAGAAATGGGATAAACATCTGCAATGGAGAGCGTAATTGAAGTAACTGACATCTGTGAAGGTGGTACCCAATACAACAACGACAAAGAGATTCTCAAGGGACCCACTTATATTAGAATTAATAGAAAATAGGTAAGGCTAAGCCACTGTAACGTTCAAACAGTGCTGCAGAAAGCGAAGACCGCATAGAAGAGCTTACAGTACAAAACATCACAGAAATTGTATTCGTTGATTTCCTTATGGTTCTTACAGGAGGGACGCTCATTCTATATGAAGGTACCAAAGAGTAAAGACGTCAAAGTAAGTGAGTTCTATTTTATTCTGGTTTTAGCATTTCAGAAATGAGATAAACATCTGCAATGGAGAGCGTAATTGTATAGCTGACATCTGTGAAGGTGGTACCCAATACAACAACGACAAAGAAATTCTCAAGGGACCCACTTATATTAGAATTAATAGAAAATAGGTAAGGCTAAGCCACTGTAAAGTTCAAACAGTGCTGCAGAAAGCGAAGACCGCATAGAAGAGCTTATAGTACAAAACATCACCGAAATTGTATTCGTTGCTTTTCCTTATGGTTCTTACAGGAGGGACGCTCATCCTCTATGAAGGTACCAAAGAGTAAAGACGTAAAAGTAAGTGAGTTCTATTTTATTCTGGTTTTAGCATTTCAGAAATGAGATAAACAGCTGCAATGGAGAGCGTAATTGAAGTAGCTGACATCTGTGAAGGTGGTACCCAATACAACAACGACAAAGAAATTCACAAGGGTCCCGTTTATATTAGAATTAATAGAAAATAGGTAAGGCTAAGCCACTGTAAAGTTTAAACAGTGCTGCAGAAAGCGAAGACCGCATAGAAGAGCTTATAGTACAAAATATCACCGAAATTGTATTCGTTGCTTTTCCTTATGGTTCTTACAGGAGGGACGCTCATTTTATATGAAGGTACCAAAGAGTAAAGACGTAAAAGTAAGTGAGTTCTATTTTATTCTGGTTTTAGCATTTCAGAAAAGAGATAAACATCTGCATTGGAGAGCGTAATTGAAGCAGCTGACATCTGTGAAGGTGGTACCCAATACAACAACAACAAAGAAATTCTCAATCACACACTTATATTAGAATTAATAGAAAATAGGTAAGGCTAAGCCACTGTAAAGTACAAACAGTGCTGCAGAAAGCGAAGACCGCATTGAAGACCTTATAGTACAAAACATCACCGAAATTGTATTCGTTGCTTTTCCTTATGGTTCTTACAGGAGGGACGCTCATTCTATATGAAGGTACCAAAAAGTAAAGACGTAAAAGTAAGTGAGTTCTATTTCATTCTGGTTTTAGCATTTCAGAAATGAGATAAACATCTGCAATGGAGAGCGTAATTGAAGTAGCTGACATCTGTGAAGGTGGTACCCAATACAACAACGAAAAAGAAATTCTCAAGGGACCCATTTATATTTGAATTAATAGAAACTAGGTAAAGCTAAGCCATTGTAACGGTCGAACAAGGCTGCAGAAAGCGAAGACCGCATAGAAGAGCTTATAGCACAAAACATCACGGAAATTGTATTCGTTGCTTTTCCTTATGGTTCTTACAGGTGGGGCGCTCATTCTATATGAAGGTACCAAAGAGTAAAGACGCAAAAGTAAGTGAGTTCTATTTTATTCTGGTTTTAGAATTTCAGAAATGAGATAAACATCTGCAATGGAGAGCGTAATTGAAGTAGCTGACATCTGTGAAGGTGGTACCCAATACAACAACGACAAAGAGATTCTCAAGGGACCCACTTATATTAGAATTAATAGAAAATAGGTAAGGCTAAGCCACTGTAACGTTCAAACAGTGCTGCAGAAAGCGAAGACCGCATAGAAGAGCTTATAGTACAAAACATCACAGAAATTGTATTCGTTGATTTCCTTATGGTTCTTACAGGAGGGACGCTCATTCTATATGAAGGTACCAAAGAGTAAAGACGTCAAAGTAAGTGAGTTCTATTTTATTCTGGTTTTAGAATTTCAGAAATGAGATAAACATCTGCAATGGAGAGCGTAATTGAAGTAGCTGACATCTGTGAAGGTGGTACCCAATACAACAACGACAAAGAGATTCTCAAGGGACCCACTTATATTAGAATTAATAGAAAATAGGTAAGGCTAAGCCACTGTAACGTTCAAACAGTGCTGCAGAAAGCGAAGACCGCATAGAAGAGCTTATAGTACAAAACATCACAGAAATTGTATTCGTTGATTTCCTTATGGTTCTTACAGGAGGGACGCTCATTCTATATGAAGGTACCAAAGAGTAAAGACGTCAAAGTAAGTGAGTTCTATTTTATTCTGGTTTTAGAATTTCAGAAATGAGATAAACATCTGCAATGGAGAGCGTAATTGAAGTAACTGACATCTGTGAAGGTGGTACCCAATACAACAACGACAAAGAAATTCTCAAAGGACCCACTTATATTAGAATTAATAGAAAATAGGTAAGGCTAAGCCACTGTAAAGTTCAAACAGTGCTGCAGAAAGCGAAGACCGCATAGAAGAGCTTATAGTACAAAACATCACCGAAATTGTATTCGTTGCTTTTCCTTATGGTTCTTACAGGTGGGGCGCTCATTCTATATGAAGGTACCAAAGAGTAAAGACGCAAAAGTAAGTGAGTTCTATTTTATTCTGGTTTTAGAATTTCAGAAATGAGATAAACATCTGCAATGGAGAGCGTAATTGAAGTAGCTGACATCTGTGAAGGTGGTACCCAATACAACAACGACAAAGAAATTCTCAAGGGACCCACTTATATTAGAATTAATAGAAAATAGGTAAGGCTAAGCCATTGTAACGTTCAAACAGGGCTGCAGAAAGCGAAGACCGCATAGAAGAGCTTATAGCACAAAACATCACGGAAATTGTATTGGTTGCTTTTCCTTATGGTTCTTACAGGTGGGCGCTCATTCTATATGAAGGTACCAAAGAGTAAAGACGTAAAAGTAAGTGAGTTCTATTTTATTCTGGTTTTAGCATTTCAGAAATTAGATAAACATCTGCAATGGAGAGCGTAATTGAAGTAGCTGACATCTGTGAAGGTGCGCTCATTCTATATGAAGGTGCCAAAAAGTAAAGACGTAAAAGTAAGTGATTTCTATTTTCTTCTGGTTTTACCATTTCAGAAGTGAGATAAACATCCGCAATGGAGAGAGTAATATACGTAGTTGACGTCTGTGAAAGTGATACCCAATACAACAACGACAAAGAAATTCTCAAGGGACCCACTTATATTTTAATTAATAGAAACTAGGTAAGGCTAAGCCATTGTAACGTTCAAACAGGGCTGCAGAAAGCGAAGACCGCATAGAAGAGCTTATAGCACAAAACATCACGGATATTGTATTCGTTGCTTTTCCTTATGGTTCTTAGAGGTGGGGCGCTTATATATGAAGGTACCAAAGAGTAAAGACGTAAAAGTAAGTGAGTTCTATTTTATTCTGGTTTTAGCATTTCAGAAATGAGATAAACATCTGCAATGGAGAGCGTAATTGAAGTAGCTGACATCTGTAAAGGTGGTACCCAATACAACAACAACAAAGAAATTCTCAAAGGACCCACTTATATTTGAATTAATAGAAACTAGGTAAGTCTAAGCCATTGTAACGTTGAAACAGGGCTGCAGAAAGCGAAGACCGCATAGAAGAGCTTCTAGTACAAAACATTACCGAAATTGTATTCGTTGCTTTTCCTTATGGTTCTTACAGGAGGGACGCTCATTCTATATGAAGGTACCAAAGAGTAAAGACGTAGAAGTAAGTGAATTTTATTTTATTCTGGTTTTAGCATTTCAGAAGTGAGATAAACATCTGGCGTCTGTAAAAATTATACCCAATACAACAACGACAAAGAAATTCTAAAGGGACCCACTTATATTAGAATTAATAGAAACTAGGTAAGGCTAAGCCACTGTAACGTTGAAACAGGGCTGCAGAAAGCGAAGACCGCATAGAAAAGCTTATAGCACAAGACATCACGGAAATTGTATTCGTTGCTTTTCCTTATGGTTCTTACAGGAGGGACGCTCATTCTATATGAAGGTACCAAAGAGTAAAGACGTAAAAGTAAGTGAGTTCTATTTTATTTTGGTTTTAGCATTTCAGAAATTAGATAAACATCTGCAATGGAGAGCGTAATTGAAGTAGCTGACATCTGTGAAGGTGGTACCCAATACAACAACGACAAAGAA
This sequence comes from Agriotes lineatus, assembly GCA_940337035.1. Lineage (NCBI taxonomy): Eukaryota > Metazoa > Arthropoda > Insecta > Coleoptera > Elateridae > Agriotes > Agriotes lineatus. The sequence continues at coordinate 16,272 of CALNHX010002556.1, read as the reverse complement.
ATTCTCAAGGGACCCACTTATATTAGAATTAATAGAAAATAGGTAAGGCTAAGCCACTGTAAAGTTCAAACAGTGCTGCAGAAAGCGAAGACCGCATGGAAGAGCTTCTAGTACAAAACATTACCGAAATTGTATTCGTTGCTTTTCCTTATGGTTCTTACAGGAGGGACGCTCATTCTATATGAAGGTACCAAAGAGTAAAGACGTAAAAGTAAGTGAGTTCTATTTCATTCTGGTTTTAGAATTTCAGAAATGAGTTAAACGTCTGCAATGGAGAGCGTAATTGAAGTAGCTGACATCTGTGAAGGTGGTACCCAATACAACAACGACAAAGAAATTCTCAAAGGACCCACTTATATTAGAATTAATACAAAATAGGTAAGGCTAAGCCACTCTAAAGTTCAAACAGTGCTGCAGAAAGCGAAGACCGCATAGAAGAGCTTATAGTACAAAACATCACCGAAATTGTATTCGTTGCTTTTCCTTATGGTTCTTACAGGTGGGGCGCTCATCCTCTATGAAGGTACCAAAGAGTAAAGACGTAAAAGTAAGTGAGTTCTATTTTATTCTGGTTTTAGCATTTCAGAAATGAGATAAACATCCGCAATGGAGAGCGTAATTGAAGTAGCTGACATCTGTGAAGGTGGTACCCAATACAACAACGACAAAGATTTTCTCAAGGGACCCACTTATATTAGAATTAATAGAAAATAGGTAAGGCTAAGCCACTGTAAAGTTCAAACAGTTATGCAGAAAGCGAAGACCGCATAAAAGAGCGTATAGTACAAAACATCACCGAAATTGTATTCGTTGCTTTTCCTTATGGTTCTTACAGGAGAGACGCTCATTCTATATGAAGGCACCAAAGAGTAAAGACGTAAAAGTAAGTGAGTTCTATTTTATTCTGGTTTTAGCATTTCAGAAATGAGATAAACATCTGCAATGGAGAGCGTAATTGTATAGCTGACATCTGTGAAGGTGGTACCCAATACAACAACGACAAAGAAATTCTCAAGGGACCCACTTATATTAGAATTAATAGAAAATAGGTAAGGCTAAGCCACTGTAAAGTTCAAACAGTGCTGACCGCATAGAAGAGCTTATAGTACAAAACATCACCGAAATTGTATTCGTTGCTTTTCCTTATGGTTCTTACAGGAGGGACGCTCATCCTCTATGAAGGTACCAAAGAGTAAAGACGTAAAAGTAAGTGAGTTCTGTTTTATTCTGGTTTTAGCATTTCAGAAATGAGATAAACATCTGCAATGGAGAGCGTAATTGAAGTAGCTGACATCTGTGAAGGTGGTACCCAATACAACAACGACAAAGAAATTCACAAGGGTCCCATTTATATTAGAATTAATAGAAAATAGGTAAGGCTAAGCCACTGTAAAGTTCACACAGTGCTGCAGAAAGCGAAGACCGCATAGAAGAGCTTATAGTACAAAATATCACCGAAATTGTATTCGTTGCTTTTCCTTATGGTTCTTACAGGAGGGACGCTCATTTTATATGAAGGTACCAAAGAGTAAAGACGTAAAAGTAAGTGAGTTCTATTTTATTCTGGTTTTAGCATTTCAGAAAAGAGATAAACATCTGCATTGGAGAGCGTAATTGAAGTAGCTGACATCTGTGAAGGTGGTACCCAATACAACAACGACAAAGAAATTCTCAAATCACACACTTATATTAGAATTAATAGAAAATAGGTAAGGCTAAGCCACTGTAAAGTTCAAACAGTGCTGCAGAAAGCGAAGACCGCATTGAAGACCTTATAGTACAAAACATCACCGAAATTGTATTCGTTGCTTTTCCTTATGGTTCTTACAGGAGGGACGCTCATTCTATATGAAGGTACCAAAAAGTAAAGACGTAAAAGTAAGTGAGTTCTATTTCATTCTGGTTTTAGCATTTCAGAAATGAGATAAACATCTGCAATGGAGAGCGTAATTGAAGTAGCTGACATCTGTGAAGGTGGTACCCAATACAACAACGAAAAAGAAATTCTCAAGGGACCCATTTATATTTGAATTAATAGAAACTAGGTAAAGCTAAGCCATTGTAACGGTCGAACAAGGCTGCAGAAAGCGAAGACCGCATAGAAGAGCTTATAGCACAAAACATCACGGAAATTGTATTCGTTGCTTTTCCTTATGGTTCTTACAGGTGGGGCGCTCATTCTATATGAAGGTACCAAAGAGTAAAGACGCAAAAGTAAGTGAGTTCTATTTTATTCTGGTTTTAGAATTTCAGAAATGAGATAAACATCTGCAATGGAGAACGTAATTGAAGTAGCTAACATCTGTGAAGGTGGTACCCAATACAACAACGAAAAAGAAATTCTCAAGGGACCCATTTATATTTGAATTAATAGAAACTAGGTAACGCTAAGCCATTGTAGCGGTCGAACAAGGCTGCAGAAAGCGAAGACCGAATAGAAGAGCTTATAGCACAAAACATCACGGAAATTGTATTCGTTGCTTTTCCTTATGGTTCTTACAGGTGGGGCGCTCATTCTATATAAAGGTACCAAAGAGTAAAGACGCAAAAGTAAGTGAGTTCTATTTTATTCTGGTTTTAGAATTTCAGAAATGAGATAAACATCTGCAATGGAGAGCGTAATTGAAGTAGCTGACATCTGTGAAGGTGGTACCCAATACAACAACGACAAAGAAATTCTCAAGGGACCCACTTATATTAGAATTAATAGAAAATAGGTAAGGCTAAGCCACTGTAACGTTCAAACAGTGCTGCAGAAAGCGAAGACCGCATAGAAGAGCTTATAGTACAAAACATCACAGAAATTGTATTCGTTGATTTCCTTATGGTTCTTACAGGAGGGACGCTCATTCTATATGAAGGTACCAAAGAGTAAAGACGTAAAAGTAAGTGAGTTCTATTTTATTCTGGTTTTAGCATTTCAGAAATGAGATAAACATCTGCAATGGAGAGCGTAATTGAAGTAACTGACATCTGTGAAGGTGGTACCCAATACAACAACGACAAAGAAATTCTCAAAGGACCCACTTATATTAGAATTAATAGAAAATAGGTAAGGCTAAGCCACTGTAAAGTTCAAACAGTGCTGCAGAAAGCGAAGACCTCATAGAAGAGCTTATAGTACAAAACATCACCGAAATTGTATTCGTTGCTTTTCCTTATGGTTCTTACAGGTGGGGCGCTCATTCTATATGAAGGTACCAAAGAGTAAAGACGCAAAAGTAAGTGAGTTCTATTTTATTCTGGTTTTAGAATTTCAGAAATGAGATAAACATCTGCAATGGAGAGCGTAATTGAAGTAGCTGACATCTGTGAAGGTGGTACCCAATACAACAACGACAAAGAAATTCTCAAGGGACCCACTTATATTAGAATTAATAGATAATAGGTAAGGCTAAGCCATTGTAACGTTCAAACAGGGCTGCAGAAAGCGAAGACCGCATAGAAGAGCTTGTAGCACAAAACATCACGGAAATTGTATTGGTTGCTTTTCCTTATGGTTCTTACAGGAGGAGCGCTCATTCTATATGAAGGTACCAAAGAGTAAAGAATTAAAAGTAAGTGAGTTCTATTTTATTCTGGTTTTAGCATTTCAGAAATTAGATAAACATCTGCAATGGAGAGCGTAATTGAAGTAGCTGACATCTGTGAAGGTGCGCTCATTCTATATGAAGGTGCCAAAAAGTAAAGACGTAAAAGTAAGTGATTTCTATTTTCTTCTGGGTTTACCATTTCAGAAGTGAGATAAACATCCGCAATGGAGAGAGTAATATACGTAGTTGACGTCTGTAAAAGTGATACCCAATACAACAACGACAAAGAAATTCTCAAGGGACCCACTTATACTTTAATTAATAGAAAATAGGTAAGGCTAAGCCATTGTAACGTTCAAACAGGGCTGCAGAAAGCGAAGACCGCATAGAAGAGCTTATAGCACAAAACATCACGGAAATTGTATTGGTTGCTTTTCCTTATGGTTCTTACAGGTGGGGCGCTCATTCTATATGAAGGTACCAAATAGTAAAGACGTAGAAGTAAGTGAATTTTATTTTATTCTGGTTTTAGCATTTCAGAAGTGAGATAAACATCTGGCGTCTGTAAAAATTATACCCAATACAACAACGACAAAGAAATTCTAAAGGGACCCACTTATATTAGAATTAATAGAAACTAGGTAAGGCTAAGCCACTGTAACGTTGAAACAGGGCTGCAGAAAGCGAAGACCGCATAGAAAAGCTTATAGCACAAGACATCACGGAAATTGTATTCGTTGCTTTTCCTTATGGTTCTTACAGGAGGGACGCTCATTCTATATGAAGGTACCAAAGAGTAAAGACGTAAAAGTAAGTGAGTTCTATTTTATTTTGGTTTTAGCATTTCAGAAATTAGATAAACATCTGCAATGGAGAGCGTAATTGAAGTAGCTGACATCTGTGAAGGTGGTACCCAATACAACAACGACAAAGAAATTCTCAAGGGACCCACTTATATTAGAATTAATAGAAAATAGGTAAGGCTAAGCCACTGTAAAGTTCAAACAGTGCTGCAGAAAGCGAAGACCGCATGGAAGAGCTTCTAGTACAAAACATTACCGAAATTGTATTCGTTGCTTTTCCTTATGGTTCTTACAGGAGGGACGCTCATTCTATATGAAGGTACCAAAGAGTAAAGACGTAAAAGTAAGTGAGTTCTATTTCATTCTGGTTTTAGAATTTCAGAAATGAGTTAAACGTCTGCAATGGAGAGCGTAATTGAAGTAGCTGACATCTGTGAAGGTGGTACCCAATACAACAACGACAAAGAAATTCTCAAAGGACCCACTTATATTAGAATTAATACAAAATAGGTAAGGCTAAGCCACTCTAAAGTTCAAACAGTGCTGCAGAAAGCGAAGACCGCATAGAAGAGCTTATAGTACAAAACATCACCGAAATTGTATTCGTTGCTTTTCCTTATGGTTCTTACAGGTGGGGCGCTCATCCTCTATGAAGGTACCAAAGAGTAAAGACGTAAAAGTAAGTGAGTTCTATTTTATTCTGGTTTTAGCATTTCAGAAATGAGATAAACATCCGCAATGGAGAGCGTAATTGAAGTAGCTGACATCTGTGAAGGTGGTACCCAATACAACAACGACAAAGATTTTCTCAAGGGACCCACTTATATTAGAATTAATAGAAAATAGGTAAGGCTAAGCCACTGTAAAGTTCAAACAGTTATGCAGAAAGCGAAGACCGCATAAAAGAGCGTATAGTACAAAACATCACCGAAATTGTATTCGTTGCTTTTCCTTATGGTTCTTACAGGAGAGACGCTCATTCTATATGAAGGCACCAAAGAGTAAAGACGTAAAAGTAAGTGAGTTCTATTTTATTCTGGTTTTAGCATTTCAGAAATGAGATAAACATCTGCAATGGAGAGCGTAATTGTATAGCTGACATCTGTGAAGGTGGTACCCAATACAACAACGACAAAGAAATTCTCAAGGGACCCACTTATATTAGAATTAATAGAAAATAGGTAAGGCTAAGCCACTGTAAAGTTCAAACAGTGCTGACCGCATAGAAGAGCTTATAGTACAAAACATCACCGAAATTGTATTCGTTGCTTTTCCTTATGGTTCTTACAGGAGGGACGCTCATCCTCTATGAAGGTACCAAAGAGTAAAGACGTAAAAGTAAGTGAGTTCTGTTTTATTCTGGTTTTAGCATTTCAGAAATGAGATAAACATCTGCAATGGAGAGCGTAATTGAAGTAGCTGACATCTGTGAAGGTGGTACCCAATACAACAACGACAAAGAAATTCACAAGGGTCCCATTTATATTAGAATTAATAGAAAATAGGTAAGGCTAAGCCACTGTAAAGTTCACACAGTGCTGCAGAAAGCGAAGACCGCATAGAAGAGCTTATAGTACAAAATATCACCGAAATTGTATTCGTTGCTTTTCCTTATGGTTCTTACAGGAGGGACGCTCATTTTATATGAAGGTACCAAAGAGTAAAGACGTAAAAGTAAGTGAGTTCTATTTTATTCTGGTTTTAGCATTTCAGAAAAGAGATAAACATCTGCATTGGAGAGCGTAATTGAAGTAGCTGACATCTGTGAAGGTGGTACCCAATACAACAACGACAAAGAAATTCTCAAATCACACACTTATATTAGAATTAATAGAAAATAGGTAAGGCTAAGCCACTGTAAAGTTCAAACAGTGCTGCAGAAAGCGAAGACCGCATTGAAGACCTTATAGTACAAAACATCACCGAAATTGTATTCGTTGCTTTTCCTTATGGTTCTTACAGGAGGGACGCTCATTCTATATGAAGGTACCAAAAAGTAAAGACGTAAAAGTAAGTGAGTTCTATTTCATTCTGGTTTTAGCATTTCAGAAATGAGATAAACATCTGCAATGGAGAGCGTAATTGAAGTAGCTGACATCTGTGAAGGTGGTACCCAATACAACAACGAAAAAGAAATTCTCAAGGGACCCATTTATATTTGAATTAATAGAAACTAGGTAAAGCTAAGCCATTGTAACGGTCGAACAAGGCTGCAGAAAGCGAAGACCGCATAGAAGAGCTTATAGCACAAAACATCACGGAAATTGTATTCGTTGCTTTTCCTTATGGTTCTTACAGGAGGGACGCTCATTTTATATGAAGGTACCAAAGAGTAAAGACGTAAAAGTAAGTGAGTTCTATTTTATTCTGGTTTTAGCATTTCAGAAAAGAGATAAACATCTGCATTGGAGAGCGTAATTGAAGTAGCTGACATCTGTGAAGGTGGTACCCAATACAACAACGACAAAGAAATTCTCAAATCACACACTTATATTAGAATTAATAGAAAATAGGTAAGGCTAAGCCACTGTAAAGTTCAAACAGTGCTGCAGAAAGCGAAGACCTCATAGAAGAGCTTATAGTACAAAACATCACCGAAATTGTATTCGTTGCTTTTCCTTATGGTTCTTACAGGTGGGGCGCTCATTCTATATGAAGGTACCAAAGAGTAAAGACGCAAAAGTAAGTGAGTTCTATTTTATTCTGGTTTTAGAATTTCAGAAATGAGATAAACATCTGCAATGGAGAGCGTAATTGAAGTAGCTGACATCTGTGAAGGTGGTACCCAATACAACAACGACAAAGAAATTCTCAAGGGACCCACTTATATTAGAATTAATAGATAATAGGTAAGGCTAAGCCATTGTAACGTTCAAACAGGGCTGCAGAAAGCGAAGACCGCATAGAAGAGCTTGTAGCACAAAACATCACGGAAATTGTATTGGTTGCTTTTCCTTATGGTTCTTACAGGAGGGGCGCTCATTCTATATGAAGGTACCAAAGAGTAAAGAATTAAAAGTAAGTGAGTTCTATTTTATTCTGGTTTTAGCATTTCAGAAATTAGATAAACATCTGCAATGGAGAGCGTAATTGAAGTAGCTGACATCTGTGAAGGTGCGCTCATTCTATATGAAGGTGCCAAAAAGTAAAGACGTAAAAGTAAGTGATTTCTATTTTCTTCTGGGTTTACCATTTCAGAAGTGAGATAAACATCCGCAATGGAGAGAGTAATATACGTAGTTGACGTCTGTAAAAGTGATACCCAATACAACAACGACAAAGAAATTCTCAAGGGACCCACTTATACTTTAATTAATAGAAAATAGGTAAGGCTAAGCCATTGTAACGTTCAAACAGGGCTGCAGAAAGCGAAGACCGCATAGAAGAGCTTATAGCACAAAACATCACGGAAATTGTATTCGTTGCTTTTCCTTATGGTTCTTAGAGGTGGGGCGCTTATATATGAAGGTACCAAAGAGTAAAGACGTAAAAGTAAGTGAGTTCTATTTTATTCTGGTTTTAGCATTTCAGAAATGAGATAAACATCTGCAATGGAGAGCGTAATTGAAGTAGCTGACATCTGTAAAGGTGGTACCCAATACAACAACAACAAAGAAATTCTCAAAGGACCCACTTATATTTGAATAAATAGAAACTAGGTAAGTCTAAGCCATTGTAACGTTCAAACAGGGCTGCAGAAAGCGAAGACCGCATAGAAGAGCTTATAGCACAAAACATCACGGAAATTGTATTGGTTGCTTTTCCTTATGGTTCTTACAGGTGGGGCGCTCATTCTATATTAAGGTACCAAATAGTAAAGACGTAGAAGTAAGTGAATTCTATTTTATTCTGGTTTTAGCATTTCAGAAGTGAGATAAACACCTGGCGTCTGTAAAAATTATACCCAAAACAACAACGATAAAGAAATTCTCAAGGGACCTACTTATATTAGAATTAATAGAAACTAGGTAAGGCTAAGCCACTGTAACGTTGAAACAGGGCTGCAGAAAGCGAAGACCGCATAGAAAAGCTTATAGCACAAGACATCACGGAAATTGTATTCGTTGCTTTTCCTTATGGTTCTTACAGGAGGGACGCTCATTCTATATGAAGGTACCAAAGAGTAAAGACGTAAAAGTAAGTGAGTTCTATTTTATTTTGGTTTTAGCATTTCAGAAATTAGATAAACATCTGCAATGGAGAGCGTAATTGAAGTAGCTGACATCTGTGAAGGTGGTACCCAATACAACAACGACAAAGAAATTCTCAAGGGACCCACTTATATTAGAATTAATAGAAAATAGGTAAGGCTAAGCCACTGTAAAGTTCAAACAGTGCTGCAGAAAGCGAAGACCGCATGGAAGAGCTTCTAGTACAAAACATTACCGAAATTGTATTCGTTGCTTTTCCTTATGGTTCTTACAGGAGGGACGCTCATTCTATATGAAGGTACCAAAGAGTAAAGACGTAAAAGTAAGTGAGTTCTATTTCATTCTGGTTTTAGAATTTCAGAAATGAGTTAAACGTCTGCAATGGAGAGCGTAATTGAAGTAGCTGACATCTGTGAAGGTGGTACCCAATACAACAACGACAAAGAAATTCTCAAAGGACCCACTTATATTAGAATTAATACAAAATAGGTAAGGCTAAGCCACTCTAAAGTTCAAACAGTGCTGCAGAAAGCGAAGACCGCATAGAAGAGCTTATAGTACAAAACATCACCGAAATTGTATTCGTTGCTTTTCCTTATGGTTCTTACAGGTGGGGCGCTCATCCTCTATGAAGGTACCAAAGAGTAAAGACGTAAAAGTAAGTGAGTTCTATTTTATTCTGGTTTTAGCATTTCAGAAATGAGATAAACATCCGCAATGGAGAGCGTAATTGAAGTAGCTGACATCTGTGAAGGTGGTACCCAATACAACAACGACAAAGATTTTCTCAAGGGACCCACTTATATTAGAATTAATAGAAAATAGGTAAGGCTAAGCCACTGTAAAGTTCAAACAGTTATGCAGAAAGCGAAGACCGCATAAAAGAGCGTATAGTACAAAACATCACCGAAATTGTATTCGTTGCTTTTCCTTATGGTTCTTACAGGAGAGACGCTCATTCTATATGAAGGCACCAAAGAGTAAAGACGTAAAAGTAAGTGAGTTCTATTTTATTCTGGTTTTAGCATTTCAGAAATGAGATAAACATCTGCAATGGAGAGCGTAATTGTATAGCTGACATCTGTGAAGGTGGTACCCAATACAACAACGACAAAGAAATTCTCAAGGGACCCACTTATATTAGAATTAATAGAAAATAGGTAAGGCTAAGCCACTGTAAAGTTCAAACAGTGCTGACCGCATAGAAGAGCTTATAGTACAAAACATCACCGAAATTGTATTCGTTGCTTTTCCTTATGGTTCTTACAGGAGGGACGCTCATCCTCTATGAAGGTACCAAAGAGTAAAGACGTAAAAGTAAGTGAGTTCTGTTTTATTCTGGTTTTAGCATTTCAGAAATGAGATAAACAGCTGCAATGGAGAGCGTAATTGAAGTAGCTGACATCTGTGAAGGTGGTACCCAATACAACAACGACAAAGAAATTCACAAGGGTCCCATTTATATTAGAATTAATAGAAAATAGGTAAGGCTAAGCCACTGTAAAGTTCACACAGTGCTGCAGAAAGCGAAGACCGCATAGAAGAGCTTATAGTACAAAATATCACCGAAATTGTATTCGTTGCTTTTCCTTATGGTTCTTACAGGAGGGACGCTCATTTTATATGAAGGTACCAAAGAGTAAAGACGTAAAAGTAAGTGAGTTCTATTTTATTCTGGTTTTAGCATTTCAGAAAAGAGATAAACATCTGCATTGGAGAGCGTAATTGAAGTAGCTGACATCTGTGAAGGTGGTACCCAATACAACAACGACAAAGAAATTCTCAAATCACACACTTATATTAGAATTAATAGAAAATAGGTAAGGCTAAGCCACTGTAAAGTTCAAACAGTGCTGCAGAAAGCGAAGACCGCATTGAAGACCTTATAGTACAAAACATCACCGAAATTGTATTCGTTGCTTTTCCTTATGGTTCTTACAGGAGGGACGCTCATTCTATATGAAGGTACCAAAAAGTAAAGACGTAAAAGTAAGTGAGTTCTATTTCATTCTGGTTTTAGCATTTCAGAAATGAGATAAACATCTGCAATGGAGAGCGTAATTGAAGTAGCTGACATCTGTGAAGGTGGTACCCAATACAACAACGAAAAAGAAATTCTCAAGGGACCCATTTATATTTGAATTAATAGAAACTAGGTAAAGCTAAGCCATTGTAACGGTCGAACAAGGCTGCAGAAAGCGAAGACCGCATAGAAGAGCTTATAGCACAAAACATCACGGAAATTGTATTCGTTGCTTTTCCTTATGGTTCTTACAGGTGGGGCGCTCATTCTATATGAAGGTACCAAAGAGTAAAGACGCAAAAGTAAGTGAGTTCTATTTTATTCTGGTTTTAGAATTTCAGAAATGAGATAAACATCTGCAATGGAGAACGTAATTGAAGTAGCTAACATCTGTGAAGGTGGTACCCAATACAACAACGAAAAAGAAATTCTCAAGGGACCCATTTATATTTGAATTAATAGAAACTAGGTAACGCTAAGCCATTCTAGCGGTCGAACAAGGCTGCAGAAAGCGAAGACCGAATAGAAGAGCTTATAGCACAAAACATCACGGAAATTGTATTCGTTGCTTTTCCTTATGGTTCTTACAGGTGGGGCGCTCATTCTATATAAAGGTACCAAAGAGTAAAGACGCAAAAGTAAGTGAGTTCTATTTTATTCTGGTTTTAGAATTTCAGAAATGAGATAAACATCTGCAATGGAGAGCGTAATTGAAGTAGCTGACATCTGTGAAGGTGGTACCCAATACAACAACGACAAAGAAATTCTCAAGGGACCCACTTATATTAGAATTAATAGAAAATAGGTAAGGCTAAGCCACTGTAACGTTCAAACAGTGCTGCAGAAAGCGAAGACCGCATAGAAGAGCTTATAGTACAAAACATCACAGAAATTGTATTCGTTGATTTCCTTATGGTTCTTACAGGAGGGACGCTCATTCTATATGAAGGTACCAAAGAGTAAAGACGTAAAAGTAAGTGAGTTCTATTTTATTCTGGTTTTAGCATTTCAGAAATGAGATAAACATCTGCAATGGAGAGCGTAATTGAAGTAACTGACATCTGTGAAGGTGGTACCCAATACAACAACGACAAAGAAATTCTCAAAGGACCCACTTATATTAGAATTAATAGAAAATAGGTAAGGCTAAGCCACTGTAAAGTTCAAACAGTGCTGCAGAAAGCGAAGACCTCATAGAAGAGCTTATAGTACAAAACATCACCGAAATTGTATTCGTTGCTTTTCCTTATGGTTCTTACAGGTGGGGCGCTCATTCTATATGAAGGTACCAAAGAGTAAAGACGCAAAAGTAAGTGAGTTCTATTTTATTCTGGTTTTAGAATTTCAGAAATGAGATAAACATCTGCAATGGAGAGCGTAATTGAAGTAGCTGACATCTGTGAAGGTGGTACCCAATACAACAACGACAAAGAAATTCTCAAGGGACCCACTTATATTAGAATTAATAGATAATAGGTAAGGCTAAGCCATTGTAACGTTCAAACAGGGCTGCAGAAAGCGAAGACCGCATAGAAGAGCTTGTAGCACAAAACATCACGGAAATTGTATTGGTTGCTTTTCCTTATGGTTCTTACAGGAGGGGCGCTCATTCTATATGAAGGTACCAAAGAGTAAAGAATTAAAAGTAAGTGAGTTCTATTTTATTCTGGTTTTAGCATTTCAGAAATTAGATAAACATCTGCAATGGAGAGCGTAATTGAAGTAGCTGACATCTGTGAAGGTGCGCTCATTCTATATGAAGGTGCCAAAAAGTAAAGACGTAAAAGTAAGTGATTTCTATTTTCTTCTGGGTTTACCATTTCAGAAGTGAGATAAACATCCGCAATGGAGAGAGTAATATACGTAGTTGACGTCTGTAAAAGTGATACCCAATACAACAACGACAAAGAAATTCTCAAGGGACCCACTTATACTTTAATTAATAGAAAATAGGTAAGGCTAAGCCATTGTAACGTTCAAACAGGGCTGCAGAAAGCGAAGACCGCATAGAAGAGCTTATAGCACAAAACATCACGGAAATTGTATTCGTTGCTTTTCCTTATGGTTCTTAGAGGTGGGGCGCTTATATATGAAGGTACCAAAGAGTAAAGACGTAAAAGTAAGTGAGTTCTATTTTATTCTGGTTTTAGCATTTCAGAAATGAGATAAACATCTGCAATGGAGAGCGTAATTGAAGTAGCTGACATCTGTAAAGGTGGTACCCAATACAACAACAACAAAGAAATTCTCAAAGGACCCACTTATATTTGAATTAATAGAAACTAGGTAAGTCTAAGCCATTGTAACGTTCAAACAGGGCTGCAGAAAGCGAAGACCGCATAGAAGAGCTTATAGCACAAAACATCACGGAAATTGTATTGGTTGCTTTTCCTTATGGTTCTTACAGGTGGGGCGCTCATTCTATATTAAGGTACCAAATAGTAAAGACGTAGAAGTAAGTGAATTCTATTTTATTCTGGTTTTAGCATTTCAGAAGTGAGATAAACACCTGGCGTCTGTAAAAATTATACCCAAAACAACAACGATAAAGAAATTCTCAAGGGACCTACTTATATTAGAATTAATAGATACTAGGTAAGGCTAAGCCACTGTAACGTTGAAACAGGGCTGCAGAAAGCGAAGACCGCATAGAAAAGCTTATAGCACAAGACATCACGGAAATTGCATTCGTTGCTTTTCCTTATGGTTCTTACAGGTGGGGCGCTCATCCTCTATGAAGGTACCAAAGAGTAAAGACGTAAAAGTAAGTGAGTTCTATTTTATTCTGGTTTTAGCATTTCTGAAGTGAGATAAACATCCGCAATGGAAAGAGTAATATACGTAGTTGACGTCTGTAAAAGTGATACCCAATAGAACAACGACAAAGAAATTCTCAAGGGATCCACTTATATTTGAATTAATAGAAACTAGGTAAGGCTAAGCCATTGTAACGTTCAAACAGGGCTGCAGAAAGCGAAGACCGCATAGAAGAGCTTATAGCACAAAACATCACGGAAATTGTATTGGTTGCTTTTCCTTATGGTTCTTACAGGTGGGGCGCTCATTCTATATGAAGGTACCAAATAGTAAAGACGTAGAAGTAAGTGAATTTTATTTTATTCTGGTTTTAGCATTTCAGAAGTGAGATAACTATCTGGCGTCTGTAAAAGTGATACCCAATACAACAACGACAAAGAAATTCTCAAGGGACCCACTTATATTTGAATTAATAGAAACTAGGTAAGGCTAAGCCATTGTAACGTTCAAACAGGGCTGCAGAAAGCGAAGACCGCATAGAAAAGCTTATAGCACAAAACATGACGGAAATTGCATTCGTTGCTTTTCCTTATGGTTCTTACAGGTGGGGCGCTCATCCTCTATGAAGGTACCAAAGAGTAAAGACGTAAAAGTAAGTGAGTTCTATTTTATTCTGGTTTTAGCATTTCTGAAGTGAGATAAACATCCGCAATGGAAAGAGTAATATACGTAGTTGACGTCTGTAAAAGTGATACCCAATACAACAACGACAAAGAAATTCTCAAGGGACCCACTTATATTTGAATTAATAGAAACTAGGTAAGGCTAAGCCATTGTAACGTTCAAACAGGGCTGCAGAAAGCGAAGACCGCATAGAAGAGCTTATAGCACAAAACATCACGGAAATTGTATTGGTTGCTTTTCCTTATGGTTCTTACAGGTGGGGCGCTCATTCTATATGAAGGTACCAAATAGTAAAGACGTAGAAGTAAGTGAATTTTATTTTATTCTGGTTTTAGCATTTCAGAAGTGAGATAAACATCTGGCGTCTGTAAAAATTATACCCAATACAACAACGACAAAGAAATTCTCAAGGGACCCACTTATATTAGAATTAATAGAAACTAGGTAAGGCTAAGCCACTGTAACGTTGAAACAGGGCTGCAGAAAGCGAAGACCGCATAGAAAAGCTTATAGCACAAGACATCACGGAAATTGTATTCGTTGCTTTTCCTTATGGTTCTTACAGGAGGGACGCTCATTCTATATGAAGGTACCAAAGAGTAAAGACGTAAAAGTAAGTGAGTTCTATTTTATTTTGGTTTTAGCATTTCAGAAATTAGATAAACATCTGCAATGGAGAGCGTAATTGAAGTAGCTGACATCTGTGAAGGTGGTACCCAATACAACAACGACAAAGAAATTCTCAAGGGACCCACTTATATTAGAATTAATAGAAAATAGGTAAGGCTAAGCCACTGTAAAGTTCAAACAGTGCTGCAGAAAGCGAAGACCGCATGGAAGAGCTTCTAGTACAAAACATCACCGAAATTGTATTCGTTGCTTTTCCTTATGGTTCTTACAGGTGGGGCGCTCATCCTCTATGAAGGTACCAAAGAGTAAAGACGTAAAAGTAAGTGAGTTCTATTTTATTCTGGTTTTAGCATTTCAGAAATGAGATAAACATCCGCAATGGAGAGCGTAATTGAAGTAGCTGACATCTGTGAAGGTGGTACCCAATACAACAACGACAAAGATTTTCTCAAGGGACCCACTTATATTAGAATTAATAGAAAATAGGTAAGGCTAAGCCACTGTAAAGTTCAAACAGTGATGCAGAAAGCGAAGACCGCATAAAAGAGCGTATAGTACAAAACATCACCGAAATTGTATTCGTTGCTTTTCCTTATGGTTCTTACAGGAGGGACGCTCATTCTATATGAAGGCACCAAAGAGTAAAGACGTAAAAGTAAGTGAGTTCTATTTTATTCTGGTTTTAGCATTTCAGAAATGAGATAAACATCTGCAATGGAGAGCGTAATTGTATAGCTGACATCTGTGAAGGTGGTACCCAATACAACAACGACAAAGAAATTCTCAAGGGACCCACTTATATTAGAATTAATAGAAAATAGGTAAGGCTAAGCCACTGTAAAGTTCAAACAGTGCTGACCGCATAGAAGAGCTTATAGTACAAAACATCACCGAAATTGTATTCGTTGCTTTTCCTTATGGTTCTTACAGGAGGGACGCTCATCCTCTATGAAGGTACCAAAGAGTAAAGACGTAAAAGTAAGTGAGTTCTATTTTATTCTGGTTTTAGCATTTCAGAAATGAGATAAACATCTGCAATGGAGAGCGTAATTGAAGTAGCTGACATCTGTGAAGGTGGTACCCAATACAACAACGACAAAGAAATTCACAAGGGTCCCATTTATATTAGAATTAATAGAAAATAGGTAAGGCTAAGCCACTGTAAAGTTCAAACAGTGCTGCAGAAAGCGAAGACCGCATAGAAGAGCTTATAGTACAAAATATCACCGAAATTGTATTCGTTGCTTTTCCTTATGGTTCTTACAGGAGGGACGCTCATTTTATATGAAGGTACCAAAGAGTAAAGACGTAAAAGTAAGTGAGTTCTATTTTATTCTGGTTTTAGCATTTCAGAAAAGAGATAAACATCTGCATTGGAGAGCGTAATTGAAGTAGCTGACATCTGTGAAGGTGGTACCCAATACAACAACGACAAAGAAATTCTCAAATCACACACTTATATTAGAATTAATAGAAAATAGGTAAGGCTAAGCCACTGTAAAGTTCAAACAGTGCTGCAGAAAGCGAAGACCGCATTGAAGACCTTATAGTACAAAACATCACCGAAATTGTATTCGTTGCTTTTCCTTATGGTTCTTACAGGAGGGACGCTCATTCTATATGAAGGTACCAAAAAGTAAAGACGTAAAAGTAAGTGAGTTCTATTTCATTCTGGTTTTAGCATTTCAGAA